>MU628175.1:446860-540261 GCA_025688815.1 Aspergillus carlsbadensis
GGGGGGGTGTGAGATTAAGAGTTATTCGGATGGAAGGAAGGACAAAGATGCAGTGATGTTGGAAGTAGAGCCAGCATTATTGCAGAAAAACTGGAACTTCGAAGCTTCAGTAGCATCACCTGACCGCCTTGTGGAGAAGGAAAAACGTCCGACCGAACTATACACAAGCAACTCGATGTATGATTAAACCATGTAGCGATTTGAGTTGTAGGCATTGATAAAAATAGGAAAAGGGTCAAAAGCCACCTTGAAGAAAATGGGACATGCCTCAGAAAGCCATGGTTTATTATTAGAAGAAACTGAAAATTCTGGCTCGCTTCCGATCAATATCTGGTCATAGTATCTGCGCACGTGCATGATCAGGAATGATGCATGATAGTGTTGCAGGTGAGCTGTGGTTACAGCAGGACACCATCGTAGTATAGTAATGCTTTGAGTGATGGCTTATCCCATGTAAGACTTGCGGTAACAAAATAAGCCACGGCTTCTACCGTTGATATCCTGGTTCATAGCGATTAGGTGACCGGAAAGATGTCTGAAGAGGCAGAGGGTCATTATCTACAGACCAGGCGCTGCTAGTCGATGGCTGGATCCTGAAACGCCGCACAAGGCAACTTATACGACACCGAAAGCCTGTTGTTTTAGGAAGCACCGCCGTTTGGTATCACCAAGTGAGGAAGAACTTGATGACCAATATCAGCATTTGCCATAAAATCAGACCCCAGAAGACGACATAGCATGCATGAGACACAAATGCTCTGTCGCAAGTCTGCTAACGGTGGTAAGGATGCAGCTGCGGCAAGGCGGTTCTGTTGGTCGGGCACTGAGAAAGGAAGCGTTGTGCCCTGTCTCGTACTCGTATTCCCCAGGGTTTACTCCTGTCAGATATCATGTCCCGCATTGCAACGTTCAAACATGGCGCGTGTTACAGCCTCAGCCGCAAGCGTCGTATGCCTTAGGCTTACCCTAGGGTACAGAGCATTGCCCGATCAGGGTTCAAGGCGCGCGATATGCAGACTGTATCTGAGACTTCTGAGTAGGCGTCTTCTTGAACCCTTCAATAATTGACCTATGATGATGAGGAGAGTATTGGCATCTCAAAGCGGGAAGTGTGCGGACTTTGAGGTAGGGGGCTATGTCCAAAGACCGCAAGCGAGGCAAATTATTGCCAAGCCTCCCGTTGCCCTCTCAAAAAGCAACATGAATTGTTTGACCTGATGGGGATTTTGAATTTCACCGAGGCACTGCCGGTTTCTGATCACATTGGGACAATAATGGACAGAAAGAAGAGTGAGGAAACTGTGCACACTGCCATTAAGACTGGCCCCGTGACTTTGAGAAATCACAGTCTCCTATCCACGTGAGTCCGCCGAATGCAGGGAAAGAAGTTTATGAGAGCTTGGCATGGGATGTGTTCGGGATGTGTCAGCAGACGAGGAGAGCTTAGCCACGCAGTAATTGAGCAGCCTGCTGTGAGATAGATAGCTTGTGAGGAAAGAAGATGAACATTATCCTCAACAATTCGACCGCGGGAGGTCGGCGGAGATGCATCAGCCACACTTGAGCAGATCATCAACAAATTCAACACCGCTCGTCCGCACACGTAGTATGCGGATAACTCCGAGTAGTCACTGTCTGGCGGAGACCTGGAGCAGGCGGCGCGATTTGCATGGTCTAATCCCGTTAGTATTGCTCCTTTCATCCCAAGCTCTGGATCCGAACCTCCACCCTGGGGCGGAGCTTGTATGGAGTGTACTGTGTACGTCGTCAGCAGGGGACAGCTGTCGCGGCAATAATGATTATGGATGAGACTAGGGGCTTAGGAACACAAAATAGTACGAATTATGATGCTGCCTATGGCGCTGTCAAGTTTAGCGGCTGCAATCGCCATGCAGAGGCTCTAGTTGAACCACCTCGCAGGGCTCACTCAGCCAGCTAAGCATACAGTAAGGCCATGATATACTCCGAGCAGGCTCATCAGCCGGAGTCTGATATACAGCCGTGATGCACACAAACTCATCCGCTGACTAGTAGACATGATGCACAATGCTAGGGTGGTATCTCTGATGGGAAAGTCGGTCACTCTTGGTGGCAAGCAATGTCGGGTCGGCAAGACCGTGGCAAAAGACAGGCGCGATGGAAGGCCTCGAATTGATCTTCAGGAACAGCTGCCGACAACCGACCGGTCGCGTCTTTTGGATCGACAAGGTGGAATCCAAAGGAAAGGTCGTAATCCTGTGTCTCATCGTCAAGCCGAGCAGGGCAGTGCAGCAGGCGTGGGAGAAATCATACCCACTCTCTGGGGTCTGCGAGCAGAAGTCAGAGGCGCTGCTGCGCCTCAACCAAGACGAAGACGGCGCTCATAACTCAATTATTGGCGTCCAACTATATAAGAGGAGAAGAAACTTCTGCACTCAGAGACTCCAACCATCAAATAATCGAGCATCGAAATCTCACATTGGCGGAAAGTGAAACTCAGATCCCTGTCCCAACCTCCAGCTTCTCTTAGTGGCGACTCCATCGGATACTTTATCTCCGCCCCCGCCCTCTTCGACAACAATCTCCCACCTTCAACTCCTCATTTCTCAACAACTCCAACAATGATGGATACACTACTCCCGCAATCCTTTCCCTCTTCTCCCTCATTTCAGGCCACCCGGTCATCTCGCTCCTCATCTAAACGATCGCACCTCTCCCTCGACCTCTCCAATCTCCCCGCCCTCTCACAGCCGGCACCACCGACGAACACTCTCCTCATCACCGATCTAAATGACTTGACTCTCTTCCAACCACCATCTCTAACCAACATCCGCGCACAGCTCGAATCCATCGCGCGGCTCAACTCCTTCTCACCTCTCCCTTCCTTCCGCCGCATCGTTTGCTCCTTCCACAACGAACAGGACGCAATTCGTGCCCGCCAGCTCCTGGATGGCGAAAGCCTCCTTAACCGTCCCGTCCGCGCAAAGATCTACTTCGGCGAGCCAACGCCCCTTTTAGACTCCGATGAACACGGCGTCAAGCACAAGCTCCTCGAAGCCCCCCAGTTCGACAAGCTCTTCTTCATCAGCCCCCCGCCCAGCCCCCCTCACGGCTGGGTCCTCCGCAATGAGGACCCCCCAAACAAGGAAGTCCATGCTAGCGATCTCGCACAGGCACTTGCCCAGTTGAAGACCGAGCAGTCTGTATCCTCCGCTGCGTTCTCAAACATCTACGCTACAGGAAACCAGCAGTCGGATCCGGATACACCCATGTCTATTTCATCCGATAAGAGAACCGGCAGCTGGCCCTTGTCGCAGCAGCGCAGCAGGAGCAGCACTCTCATCTACAACCCTGAAGAACACGGCGGCAGCCCCAATCTTCCTGCAGTCATGGTTGAGGATACAACCGCTGACCCAGATGCTATGGATGTGGAGATGAGCCCAATTGACATGTCGGTCAAGCAGATGCCTCCCAAGACTACCCGGCCACCGGTCGAGCTGATGCACTGAACGGTACATTGAATTGCGTCTTTTCTATGTGATTTTTTCTTCTCTTATCTCCTACTGGTCTTTTCTTTCTCTGTTGTATCTTAGCGATTTTACTTTTACTTGGACTTTGCATGCATGGGTGTCATAATCAGCTTTCCAGTGGCTGTGATTACTTGTGATTTCTAAACAGTCATTGGGAGGTGTTGGGATCGTTAATTCACTTGAAACAATGGCAATGGTAATGAAGCATTTCGTGGTTTTCTACTTTCTGTCTGTTCTCTTAGGGCACAATATACATGACATATCAACTAAATTGATACATCCCAGCTTAAGTTCTTCTGATTCATTTTCGAAATGCCTTGTCAAAGGTATGCCTGACGCATCGTCTGTAGTTATACTACATGGACGGAGTGTAGCTGGAGAGTTCATCTTCAATCAAATAGAACCACAGCACTGTCCTTCATAACATCAGGCCCTAGCACCGCCGCCAACTCTGCGATAATCCCCTTGATAGACTGCGGCTCATCAATCGGCATCCGCTCCCAGCCTACCAGGTCCTATTCGCCCAATGTCAGTGTCTCCATAACCAACACAGACACAAGAACGGAAAAGTGAAAGGACATGATGCAATAATAACGGAATCAGAACCAGAAGAGCAAGGGAGAAACTCACAGCCATATGCACAAACGACCCATGAACAAGTAGCGGCCAGCTACCAAGATCGAGCTTCTGCACTTCGTCGACTGTGAGGACGCCCGGCATGTGTAGAGTGAAGAGGGAGACTTCCTCGTCGTTGATTTCAGCGTCAGCGGCTTCCTCGTCGTTGGCCTTAGATTCGTTAGGGTTCTCTGTGCTACTGATGGCGGTTTGACGGTCTCGGGAGAGGGAGACATAGGAGCAGTCGTTTAGTTTGAGGGTTAGTTCGCCGTCTAGCGGGTCCCAGGTGGGTGATTCGGGGTCTGGGGTTGTTAGTTGTTGGATCAAGTGTCATAGGGACTGGGGCTGGGGCTGTGTCTAGGTTTCAGGACTGGAACGAACCTAGGATGTATTGTGGTCGGAAGGTGCCCTTGTAGCGCATCTTCTGGCAGGAGTGGATATAGTATCCTAATCGGAGTGCTTTGTTAGAGTGCGCGGAATCTGACGTCGATGCGGCGGATTAGGGTAAGCTTACCCATGTAGTAATACTTGTAGCCGTCCTCAATAGCAAGAGCTATCTCTCGCATCGCGCTGAGCTTTCCGAATTCCCAATGCTCATAATCCGGGTCGTAGCTTTGTTTGTTAGTTGTGAGCATAAAGCTGACGTCAGGAGTCTTACAAGATGTAGACGGAGCTGACGCCGTTCGGCATTAGGTCAAGAACTGCCACGGCTATGAGCTTCCCATCGAGCCGGTAGCACTGATGCCAGGAGCCTAATCGGCGCAGCTCTTCGGATGTGTCGGGTTCGCTTCGTTTTAAGCCCGAGCAAAGGAAGCGCTTGAAATCTTTCGTCTGCCATTTGGAGACGTCCTCCTTGTGCACTTTTGTCTGGTACTTGCGGAATAGCTCAAACCTGCGATGTGAGTATAGGTTTCAATCATTGCCAAGGTCCGCTTACTTTGCTTGTGACACGGTGTCTCCCTCAATGTTTACCTCGAACCGGTGCGCCGGCTCCAGCTGTTTTTTGGTTTTCGGATCAACTGGCCGCTTCACATTGCTGTACTCGACTGCGTGGACAGCGTCGAGAAGGTCAAAATTACACTTGCGGTGCTTCTTTTGTCTAAGTCAAAAGTGTGAGCTCACGATTGTGAGATCTGTAGAATCATACGGGAGAATGTCTTACTCCCTAGTTCTGGGACACAGGTATGCAGCTCTGCGGATGTACTCAGGGCCCAGGACAAATTTGTTCCATCGATTGATTGCCTTGCGTTGATCTCTCCTTGGCTTGTAGGCAGTCGCCTCGAGTCTGGTCTAATCAGCATCATTGTAGAAGCCGAGTGGGCGCATCGACACACCTCATGGTATAGTGAGGACAACATGACCGCTGCAGGTTTTGCTTGTAGTACAACGTGCCGGACCTATACGAGGGTCAGAAGGCTAGAGATCGAACGATCGCATGGTTGCGACTGGATGGACTGATGCTGCCTGACCTTCTCCATCCCCTGTTGACGAGCTCTTCATAATGCCCGGGACGCACAGAGACGGAGCTAGCGTAGTATGAGGCACCTACGGGGCAGAAGTAGTATGCGCTTTAGCAATGATTCGGCTTCAGAGCTGCAGGGTGGGGCTACAGAGTAGGGCGACTGACTCCCATTATCCGATTTACAGTATCCGCATGAGTTGCGTTGGTAACCTGGAATAATATATTGGTCAGTGCGATGCTGGCGACGAGGCGATGATCGTGAAAGGATCCATCGCGTTAGTCACGACGAGTAGTCAACGACCGGGGCAGAGCGAGCAGGATTGGGCACGGAGAGACCGAGGAGAAAAAGAACGAGAACAGCAAGAAAACAGCCGGGATGGTCGAGGGCAGAATCGATGAGGAGGGGCTGTACAGAAAACCAAACGACATCATGAGGGGCAGCGATGCTCTGGGGAGGATGCAGACAGGAAATAAACTAGGGCCAATGACCATTGCACGGGGAAAAGCAGTCTGTTCTGACTGGCTACTCACCGAGGGGTCGGAACAGCGACAACTGCCTGGCTCGTTCGGCATCAATCGGTGCTCTGGGATCACTGGGCTCCATGGATGCGGTGCGAAGATGGAGATTGGAGGTTGGCGAGTCTGATTGTCAGCGCTCAAGGCGGAAAAGGAAGAAAAAGAAGGAGAAACTATCCGGACGACGCGCGTGTTGTTGATTGAGAGGTTGCCCGCTGCAGCGATGGAGGAAAGAACCTGGAGAACTGGAGATGCGGCGGATGACGAGGTTGAATCTGTGCGGAGAAGCAGAGAGCGCGTTTGCTGGCAGCTGTGAGTGTAGTTGATGAGCAATAAACACACCGGTGTCGTCTCAAGCTCTCTTAAGCTATCTATAGCCTCATAGAATGTTCGTATGCGATCTCTCTCTCGGAGAGCTAAAAGCTATGATGCTTCTAGAAGAAGCCTTAGCCGGTCCCCTGTCATGTTGTATGTGTATGCACCAGGAGCTGGTCCAATCTACGCGCGCCTCTTGGAGATATTCCTTTTCGCCACTAGAGCAGTCCTGACATGCAGGATTGTGGATGGAGCAGCAGTCGACTTGCTAATCTTAATGACAATTACTATCTTCATCCTTCTACAGAGCACTAGTTGATGAATTGGAGCCCTGCGTTGAGGAGCTGCGAAACTGGAGAGTAGTACTCATTCAGTCAGGTTCGATCCCGTACCGCTGCCCGCCGTTACAATACGAGCTTTTCAAGGTACCGTCGCTCGCCTGATTCCTTCTCTTATTTTAGCACCGCTCTAATCTTATGTGATCTTGTTAAGGACAGCTGTGATGACATTTCCAGAGGCAGATCTGTTGATCCAGTCGATCTCGCTCTGAAAGGGCGTCCGAGAGGGCCTATAATTCTTTCCTCTACCACGCAACCCCGCCAGCCTCTCTGGTTACTCAGGTACAAACTGCAATGACCGAAGAAAACGCAGACCCAGACGCAATGGGGATTGTTGGGGACCTTTTTTTCTGGTTCCACAGTCGCATAACGAATTCCACACAATAATGAAACGTGGATAGCCCCAAGACACCGCTCCAAGTTCGGAGCTGGCGCATTATTATTATTCAGTCCTCTGCAAATCCGCGTGTCAAACTAATCCTAGTTTTATTGGAGATTGTCCGACCAACTGGCAACGTCAGATCTTCTCTTGTCCGAAGCCTCGAGTCTTAGTGTGTCTGACGATGTCCCAGACAAAGTTCAGTTTTTTGGTACCTGCACGCGAGGTGATTCTGGGCGAAATCAGACCAATTGCAGAGCTGCCACTCCAGGCAGTCATGCTGATTCAGCGCCGGAATGGAAGGGAGACTCGAGGGATAGAGAGCCCTCACCCTGGAGTGAGAGAGCGAGAGAGCGAGAGTACAACGTACTGTTCGGAAGAGGAAAACTGGGTCAGATCCACCGCCTGAGCCAGCAACTATTTGTGGCACAAGGATGGACCCTTCTCTTGACTTGGCAAGTGACAGACCCCGTCATCTCAGATGAGGTGGGAAACCTTGTCGGCGCGTGGCTCTAGTGTTCACGAAGCAAGAGCGCGACTGCATGAGTCTTAGTAGCCCAGTCAACGAAGCCTGGGTATTTTACTTTTGAGTATCAAACTTTATTTTTTTTTGGTCAGAATCTGAGAATCGTGGAGAAGCTGTTCGTTCTCTTTTCTTTTTCTTGAGGAGCTCCTTTCCGAGATAGGTTGGAGCAAAGGCCGAGCGCTCAGCGTGCCCTGCATGGCAGTTCCATTTTAGGTTTTCGGACCAGCTCCTTTGAGACTCTTGAGACTGAGTTGCTCGATGCGGGGCAACCAGCAACCTGAGAGCACACGATGTCATCCAGAAAGGCGGGCTTTCCGACCAAGTTACTTCTTTGTCTCCTCAAGAGTCAAGGTCAAGCACTAAACGGCCGAGGGCTGTGGAATGAAAGATTGACATGCCCTAATCAACGTGCATCGGCCCCATACTTCAACGAATCATGCAAGTGATATCTGGCGCATCGTGCAGATGTTGCGGAAGACCTGACCACGGCAATGAGGATAAATGAACCATGGGGTCGATCAGAGCGTTGGTATTGCTCAGTTTATGCTGTCGCTAGCTGCAGAGGAGTTGAGCTAGGCAAAGCAGGGGATGCATATAAGATTAGTTAGTGGCCTAGAGGTCGAAGAGGGCTTGGGACCGCTCTCCTGGCGATTGGATCGAGACGGGACAACGCAGCAACGATCTGTGGCCTTGCGGATCCCAGGATCCCAGCTGGGCGTCTACTCCGGACTAGGACTGCCTGATGCGACTGTTGCTCTTCGGTCATTATTCTGTGATGCTCTTCTGCTTGAACGTTGAGATGCTGCACGTGATGTCATCGGGGAGGACTGACGTAGGACAGTATCTCGACAGTACGCGTCTTGATCTGTATGCTTCTTTCTTCAGCGTCTGGAGAGGAGATACCGATATTCTTCCGGAGGAAGAGAGCTATGTAAAAGAAGCTTGGAGGATGAGAAACGAAGAGAGGGAGAGAGCATTGTGTAACAGTGTATGGTAAGTAATGACGGTACGATACCGCCAGGTGTACTACATCCTTTCTTGAGACTTTTGAGTCTTGCCGGACCGCGCCGCCCATTAACCATCCCAAGCTGTCTCCGGCCTCTCGCCTCCCCTCCGTCCTCTTTCTTCTTTCTTCTCCTATCCCCTCCCCTATTTCTATGCTATCCCCTCAAATATCATGTCTGTTTCCATCTCCAAGTCTCCCTCGAGGTTCCCGTCCGCCACGGGAGTGAACGGGAATACCTAGTTCCTCATCTACCTTGCAGTCTTCCTCTTCCCAAAAAAAAAATTCTCTGCCTTTCCTGGGCCGCCCTTCTATTCCACCTCAGGGACAGAGAAAACACCTGGTCCGGTCGTGAACCAGCTCCTATCCACCATAGATAGCTCGCTACCACGCCAGAACCCCGCCCTGTCGAAGTTTCCCTCTTTTGAAGCCTCCCTCTACTCTTTTTATATAGTGTCGTCATCCGCTGTCGAACATTCTCCCGCCCTTTTTTGCCCCGGAATTCCTCCGTTCTTTATAATTACATTCGCCGGAGGTGCAGCAATAGCTGTGTCTCATCTCCTTCTCGGTCTCTTCTTTATATACTTTTTTTTCCCCTTTGAGGTGCTTCGAAACCGGGTCCTTCTATAAATTCTTCCTGGTCAAAATGGTCGACCAGGTTCGCTCAATGGAGTCCCGTGTAGGACGAAAAAACCAACGTGAGTCATCTCCGGTAACCATTTCCACTGGGCTCAAGCTCCAACGTCATCTCCTCACCGCTTCTTCACTACCCTGGTCATGCTGTGGAAAAGCGCAATGCTGATATCCTTCTTCCGCTAGGGTACGGATCAAAAGGCGAACGCCTGGTAGCTGGCGTCGTCCCGTTATCAAAAGACAAAAGCTTGGTATTGATGATTCAATCGGCTGGACGCGGTGGCTGGGTACTCCCAAAAGGCGGGTGGGAGACAGACGAAGGAAGTGCGCAACAGGCCGCCTGTCGCGAGGCCTGGGAGGAAGCCGGAGTCGTATGTACGGTTCTCAGGGACTTGGGAACAATTCCAGACATGCGCCCATCAACGCTGCTATCGTCAAACGCACCGCGAGCATCGTATCAATTTTTTGAGGTCACCGTGGACCGAGAAGAGGACCGGTGGCCCGAGATGCACAAACGGAGGCGACAGTGGGTGCCGTACGCACAAGCCGCGGCCGCTCTCGCAAGTCGGCCGGAGCTCCTGGAGGCGCTGAACCGCAGTTCTATGAAGAGGTAGCCGCGCCTCTCCTCTCCACCAACATAGGGTGTTGCCGGGTTTTCGGTCTCCCCTTTACGACTTGATATGATGTCCCCTTCAAAAGAATCTCTTGTTCTCCCCTATTTACCGCCATTTATTTTGCATCTGTCTTACATCTCTTGTTTTGGCTGGATGGGTTTATTTTCGGTGTTCGAGTGGTCCTATTATCGCAGCAAATCAGTTGGCGGCTTGATGGCTTTTTGCATGACATTGGCTTGGACGCGATTGCCTTTATAGACTCGGCAAACTGCGTCACCATAGAAGCTACAGGAGCATGGTCTGGCGACATGGTTGCGAATGGGAGGGGAAAAAATTGATGTCGCACGACTGTGGTTTTGGATACTCACGCGGCGTTACCCGACCTCTGGGATGAGGTGGCCACTACTCTCATGTCCGAGAAGCAACGGTTGGACTCCTTGGTTTTGGTATACTTGATACCTGGTTAGCAGACCCAGCTTCTTCGGACTTGTGGAGGTTCAGATTGATTACTGGGCATCTGGACTGCGAAAGACAAAAAAAAAACAAATAATTTGCTCCACCTGTTCAGAACGTACGTAGTGTAAGGTGAATAGACACTGTCTGTAGAGCTTTACAAATGCGCATGCAACGGAAGCGAACTTGAAAACATCACTTTTCAAACAATCAGAGACTCGAGGTCCATTCATGGCACATGTGGAGTGTACAAAGAACATGCATGGCCTGGCTGATCGCCTGGGCCAGTGCTGGTTACCCGATCAGGGAAAGCGTGGAATTCATCAAGACTTCAACACCGGCAAGCTTCACCACCAACTATCTCTTTGCACGTCCACGCCCACCTACACACCATCACACAGTCTATCGCTCGGATCCTATTACTGCACCTCGACCTAATTCCGGCGACCACTCTTTGGCGACCTTTCACAGAGGCCCAGCCTCATTGCCACCATGGACTACGAGATGGACATCGAGCCTACCGGGCCCCAAGTCACAGTGCGCGAGGTGAGCTACTCCAATCTCTGTCCAAAGCCTACATGAAATACAAAGGTGAGGGATCTAACAGACAACACACAAAGGCCGAATCCTACCGCGTCGACTTCAAGCTCACCTCCGTGGACCTCGCCTTCGCCAACTCCCTGCGCCGCGTGATGCTCGCCGAAATCCCGACAATGGCCATCGATCTCGTTGAAGTCGAAAAGAACTCCTCGGTGCTTCCCGATGAAATGCTCGCCCACCGCCTCGGTCTCATCCCGCTAAACTCGAAAAACTGCGACCAGGACGTTGAGTACACCCGCGACTGTGAGTGCGAGGACCACTGCGCCCGCTGCTCCGTCACGCTCTCGCTTCACGCGCGCTGTACGGGCGACGAGATTATGCGTGTCTATGCGAGGGATTTGGTTGTTGCCGGGGAGCGCGCAAATGAGTGGGTGGGGAGTCCCGTTATCACGGATCCAGAGGGGAATGGCCCGCTTATCTGCAAGTTGAGGCGCGGGCAGGAGCTCAAGATGACTTGTATCGCGAAGAAGGGAATTGCAAAGGAGCATTCGAAGTGGGCGCCTACAGCTGCGATTGGGTTCGAGTATGATCCGCACAACAATCTGAGGCATGTAGATTACTGGTACGAGGAGGATCCGATCAAGGAGTGGTATGTCCCTACATTTGCCCAACTCATTATACACCTCGAGCGACGAAAGAAATTGACAGATATACCAGGCCCGTCTCCCAAAACGCTGCCTGGGAACACGCAGCAGCCCCGGACCAACCTTTCGACTACGACGCCACACCCAGCAACTTCTACCTCGACATCGAAAGCATCGGCAACCTTGACCCAGACATGATCATTCAACAAGGCATCATCGTCCTGCAACGTAAACTTGCCTCCGTCATCTCTTCACTCTCTGGAACCGGTGAGGGTGCTGACCGTAACGGCGTCCCCGACGAAGACATGATGGGCGTGCGCAGTCCAGACGCCTACGAGCCGCCCGAGGGCATCGACGGCGGATTTACAGCGTATGCGAATGGTGGCGCCGCGAGTGCTTGGGGTGCTAGTGCTGCGACGCCGTACGGGGCTACGCCTTACGGAGGTGGCGGATACGGCTTCTGAGCTGCTTTCTCAAGTCTACATATCCGTTCGATTCCTCTTTTCTTTTCTTTTGGTGTATCATTTCGATTTGACTCTGGACAGGGATAGGGCGAAAGAAGCAAGAAAAGCGGTGGTCTACTCATAAATAGCATTAGACGGAGTTTGAAAGGGGGTTCTTTCGTTTTTTCTTTTCTTTTCTTCTCTTTTACCTCTTCTGTTACACTGTTTTCTTCTTTTGGAGCCCAGGCGCGCGCGTTCATCCCTTTCTTCGTCTTCCTGTTCTACATTCAAATTTACCAGCTTTATCTTCTTGATTTTGGTATGGCTCAAGGTACATAGCTGGGTAGATCCGCGACAATACAAAGAATACTAAGTGTACCTTTTTTGTGACGACCCAGTGCATGCGGCCTACTTCCTGGTCGGCTTCTTTAGTTCTCGTGGCATGGAATCGCCTATTTATCTATAACAGGGAAATGTTGACTAGGTAGGCATGTATAGCTGGTAAAGTCGGTACCTCAATGGGTGCCTACTTACCACGCACCCCTACAATGAACATCATGCAAATGGTAAGGCTGCTTAAGATAGTCTACGAGGCGTATGGCTACCACGAGAGAGAAGACTGAAAGTCCAAATGCATAACCTACCTACCTATCGACGTACCTACCAACCAACCAGACACCGTATATGCCAGCCAGAGATCAGAAAGAAAAGAAAAGAAACGGAGATAGAAAACGAGAAACCAAGTGTAAACCAGATATAGTCCAGATAAAGGAGAGAGAAGGAGAATCTCCAGAGATAGACACCAAGCAAGAGACCAAGCCAAGGGTAGAAGTATAAACATGGACAAGAAATCGGAGGAGATCGAAATCAAGACTAGGAAAAAGTCATGATATATTCCCCTGTAGATCCAGTCAATTAGGTTATATCAAATGAGGTGGGACCAGATGAGAGCACCATTCATCTGATCCGGTCGAGTCGGGCTCCCTTCGCGTTGTATGTGAGGACGATGCAAGAATTGATTGCATGTGAACGGAGGCGGGATGAGACGTGGTGTATGTATGTGTGAGAAGAGAAGGTAGTCTATCGCTGCTTTTACTCGCCTTACTTCGCCTTGTTCGCCCATATAATGCAAGAAGGAAAAGAAAGGAAAGGAAACAAAGCAAGCGATGACCCATGTGTGCGCCTGTAGACTCCGAGGCGACGGTCCGAGTATGTATGATACGCGTGCATATGTAAGGAAGCAAATGCCAGCACAGATCTAGATAAGACGACTGATAACGCCGGGCCGATTTAAAATGCGATCCGATGCGACGCTTAAAGCAGAGAGACGCTGTTCAAGAAGAGATGATGACGATGGATAGTGTTGAGGAGTTCGCGAGGCAATAAGATGAGGTATGAGAGAAAAGATTGTATCATCCATCTATCGTATCTGCGTCGTCGGATCCATCTGCAAGCAGTGAATTGGACGGCGGGATTTTGCGGCCCGCTCCATACACCATCTCCATGAGTTTTGCCTTTTGCTTCTCGCGCACTGAACGGAGGTAGTCGTGTGTCCCTTCCAGCCCGCGGATCTGACCTTCAATCACGGTTTCCACGGGACCTAGCGTTCTGCCATTACCTCCAGAGTCAATCGTGCCGGAAAAGCTCACAGAGTCGTTGCGCCGCACTAATGGGCTGACGAGCTTGCGGCGTAATGTTTCGAGGTTGACTTTGAGTGTTAGGAGACGTCCGCGATGGTCCATGAGAAGATGTTTGTTCGCAACAGTGCGGCTGCGCACGTTTGCAAGGAGGCGCTTGTTCTTCTCGTACTTGCGCACGACAGCAGCATCGGGCCCTAGCACACGGGTCCAGAGGGAGCTGAGCATTTCGCCCTCGGCGCGCTCCTGCGCATCAGACTCCCGGACGACTGTGCGCTGGAGGTTCAGAAACTGGCGGTCAATGGACTCGAACAGCGTAAACAGCGCTGTTGAATGTGTCAACTCGCTGTTGATCGACTCTTCAAGCACGGACAGGAATTCGGTGAATGTCCTGGTTAGGGTTGAGCGCGTGCGCTGAGCTGAGGTTTGCCCAAATATGGCCGCCACTACAGTCCCAAATGTTGTAGGGGTAGTGGCGAGCTCGGTGCCCGTGGCCTCCTCATTAGAGATTGCCACGCGCTCAAGAGTACCGAGACGTGACAGAAGGTCGTGCACGTTATCGAATACGATCGACGGCAGGCTGCTGGGCGGTTGCGATGACAAGGTTTCCAACTCCCGCTTTGCCCAGTCCATAACCAGGAGAATTGAATCGACGTCCGAATCAACATTGGCGAAGAAGCGCGTCAGCTCCAATGACAGCGACTTGAGAGACTCCGACAATTCATCGAGTTGGCGTACGATGATGGGTGCGCTGGTCATGTTGGTGCCCCGCACGGACTCACTGAGATCCCAAACCGCTACCCCAGTCTCCTGCAAGGTCCCAATCTGCTGCACACCATTCTCGGAATAGTAAATGAGGGGTTCAAAAGAGCGCGCAAAGCTTGATAGCTTCACGAGGTCTGGGATCGCTGACGGGATGCTCGGCATAAACAAGGCGCGCATGAACGCGATGGAGAGGAAGGCAATTAGGATGGAGAGCGTGGTGTTTGATTTTGTGCTGGTGAGGTGATCAATCTTAGATCGCATATAAGTGAAAAATGCGACGAATGGTTCGCGGTGTTGAACTTCTGCGCGGACAGCGAAACGGATATCTTATCAGAAAATCCAAGTGTTAGTATATCCCGCGCCAGCAAGCTGGACAGGGGTTGGGGTTCAATGAAAGGTAGGCCTACAATTGCTCAGGTTGTTCTCTCTAAACTCCAATGGTTCAGCTTCAGAGGTGGCCCTGATGGGTGATCGTATCGGACTCGGCGACCGGCCCTTCATAGGCGAATCTGCGTCGGGAGGTAGCGGCACATTGGCCGCGACAGTGACATCTGCTGTCTCGGCAGAGAGGCTGCGAGTTCCTGCCATGGGGGCTTCTGGCGCATCTTCATACTGTGGGCTGGGTTCACGCGACTGCGATGGACTAACCCCCACAGTCGGTTTGAGGCCGAATCGCTCGTGGTCGATTATGCGATTGTAGGGCTGGTGTCGGTACCACCCGCTACCCGGAACGTTATCATACCTTCGAAATCCGGGAGGTGACCAGCGATCACCCTGGGGAGTCGCATCCTCATCTTCGTTGTCTGATTCTTCTGATCTGAATCCTGAGTGTTGCGATGGAAGCCCAAAGAGTGGTGAGCGATGGGCGTTGCTTGTGTTCTCAAAGTCCTCGAGCGACGCATCCAGTGACGGATGGTCGTCGAAGACATTGTCCAGCTCGTCCAGCATTATGGACGGCGCACCGCGCAGAGGATCTTGGATTTGTAGAGCCAGTTCCAGTCGGTGATGCTCGCTTCCAACCGCCTATGTCGGTGGTTGAAGGGGAGGAAGGGAGGGGGGGATTGAGGTTCGCTAGGGCGCTAACGTATAGATAGGTGGAACTAAGTAGAGGAAGGCGGGGGATGCAGGTTGAGCAAGTACAAGAATCGAGTCCAACACAACAGAATGGAGAAGAGCGGGGGAGAGTACGGAGCAGTTGAGAGGATAAAGAAGCAGCTGCAGCGCGAGCGCAGGAGAGGAGGAGAAGGAATGCGACGGCGGGACAATGTCGAGCCCGGAACAGCCTTGATGCCTGAGGACCGGCGAGTTCAAGGCTGACAAGTCACAGCCAGGAGCAGGGATACCGGAGGCAGGAGATAGCAGGAGTTACAAACGGATTTGCATTGGACGGTATATAAGAGCTTGAATTCTTTTGTCTTTTCGACTCTGTTTGCAAGACTGTTGTCCACGTTAGTGTTGGCCGCAGTGTTCTCTCGGTGCAAGGCAGCCGAAGTGTTTCATCAGAGGATTTGTCTGCATGCGCCCTGAATCAGCCTGTCTATTCAAGGGACAAGGACTCGAGTGGCAGTTTGAGACCTTGAGAACCTGGTGAGTTGTGAGCTGGTCCGTTGAATTTATGGAGGGGGCGCAGGAGACGGTGGCTGGGCCAATGGGCGCGCGGGGTACCAGACGGGGGTCATGTGCCAGCACTGCTCATTCAACCGGACTGCTCCGTCCTGCTGTCGTTCGGAGGCCCCAGTCTGCTCCCTTCGAAGAACTGCTTGTTCTGCGCGAATCACAACGATTGAAAATCGCCCTTAGGCCGACTTTTGACTTCCTTCTTCAGAAGGCAGAGTCATGTCGAATGCTCCTCGCCCGTCCCAGCCAATCGACTCCCCATGCTACCAGCGCCTGCATGGATCGTCCCCCGGGTTGCCGGCACATCATTGGGTAACTTAGTCAAGCAACAGATCGAGAAGAACCGTTTGTCGTTATCGGCACGTAGGCTTTTGATAACATGTCGCTGCATTGTCCTTATCGATCCGGGGCTGCAGGACTCGACGGTCGAAGGTGAGTTCCTAATATATCCAATACACGTGACATCACGTGAATTCGAGTCCGAAAGAAGGGCAGATGAGCACTTGGAAAGTATGCCATGAGAGGAGTTTATTCATTATGGCCGTTCGACCTGGAAGTTAACCATGATACACAAAAGCTGAAGAAGACATGACCATCAAGGGTGAAAGGAACCGAGGGAATAAGGAAATAGACAAGGACGGCGAAGGAAACATGACTCTATGATATCCACAATGTCCCGACGCAAACAAAAACCAGGTCTAGAGGTGTTATATTACAGTACCCGCCTGCCAGCTAGCCAGAGACCCGGCAATCCCCCACAGGTGGGTGTTTTTATCTCGTCGTCTAATATTGAAACATTTAAGCGGTGCTCTCCTTGAGGTAGCTGCAAAGGCCGTTAGCTTCGAGACCATATCGGTTAGGTGATGACAACATACGTGATGAGGTCGTTCCTCTCCTTGCCCTTCTTGAGACCACCGAAGGCCATCTTGGTACCGGGGATGAACTTCTTGGGGTTCTCGAGGTACTTGAACTGTAGAGCGACAGCGCGTTAGAATCGAAACTGCGAGTGAAATCCAGATCGGCACATACCAGAGAGTTCTCGTCCCAGGTGACACCAGCCTGCTTGTTGGCGTCGGTGTAGGCGTAGCCCTCGGCCTCACCGGTCTTGCGGCCGAAGAGACCGTGGAGGTTGGGGCCAACCTTGTGGCCACCACCGTTCTCGACAGTGTGGCACTGCTTGCAGCGGGTCTATGGAAGTTAGTCAATCGCTTCTAACAACTGCCGGAGCTTGAAAGGAACTCACCTCGAAGAGCTTAGCACCCTTGGCGGAATCGCCTGAAGATGACAGCTGGTTAGCGCCCTGTTTTGCTTTCATTTTTTCCATCGCCTCCAGTTCGGCTTCGCGTATGTCAATGGTGGTGAGGAAACAAAAGGTGTCGAAACTTGTCATGGTCGTGTGTGGTTGCGACTCGAGGATCGTGGAACTCAAGACCGCTCAGAACTGCGCAAGACCAGGGAATGCAAGCGCGGTCAAATAAACTTCCCCGGCGACCAAGCTGCTGTGGGAGAAGAGGCGAGTCGACGTTTGCTGGTGAGATTGTGTTGCTGAAGCACCCCTGGAAGTCGCGAAAGGCCGGAAGATCACAACACGTCCATTGACAGTTTTCCACCGAATTCGCTCACCATGTCATCGAGGCCTCTTGTCGAGAAGCACCCGACAACCACCATCTCGAGCGACAACCGCGATGCCGCCAGAACAAAGAAGCGAAACGTTGATCAAGAAGGTAGCTTACCGGGAGAATAGCTGTCAGCACCCTTGGCCATTGTGAAAGTTAAGAATAAGAAGGGAGAAGAAGAAGAGTTGAAGGCAAGAAATCTAGTGGTATCAGAGAAAGACTCGTGAGGTATGAGCGTGAGAGACAATGGAAGAGAAGATTAAAGCAAAGCCGGCTCGAAAGGAAGAAAAAAAACTTGGAGAGAATTTCAGTCGAGCTGGCCCGGTCGTCGCCCCCGACGTCTCCCGTAATCCGACTCCACCAATCAGCGCCCGGATGATTCAGCATGACGGGCGCTGCCGGGAGCTTTCGGTCACCGCATTCAACAAAAACTGGAGAGTCAAAGACCCTTTCTGACCGCGGGCTCCTCCATAACTACACGAAACTGACCTGTATAGCTACTATTGAGTTGCGGTTCATACATAAAGCATGATCTCCAACCTGCGTCTCCAGCCTTGAGCCGCTAAGAAAAGGTACGAATCTTGATCGGAGCATGCCGTCATGGTATGATCTCATCCAAGATCATGAGCCAACGTAACAAACACCGAAATCTGGGTAAATGAGCGGATAATTTTAGCACCCCTGTAATGCCCAATCTGCGCGCTGCCATTCGCCCAGCGCATGGCGAGTTTTTCCCGTTCCTCCGGCCTTGCTCCGAAGTGGTCTGATGCCTGATGTACTGCCTTAACGCCTGAGGCAGAAAGCGAGGAACTGTGACATTTTCACGTGACCGTATCAAAAAGATGAATACCCTCATTGGGGAAAAAAGCACACAAGGTCGAGGCGAGAAGAACCACCCCGCGCCAACGCTAACCAAAACCCGGGGCTAAGCCAGCAGTCTTCCCAAGACGTCAGAATGCCTCCATCAACAATTCCCCCCTTCCTTCTCCCTCGCGGAATTCCAACCTCCCGAACCCTCCTCGCCCTCTCAACCCGCCGCACCGCCAACGCCGCGGCGAGGCTACAGGAAACCACCCGCCGCTGCGCATCCTCAACTCCAAAAGACAATGGCAAGCAACGCACCCTCGAGAAGCCGGACAAGTTCCGACCCCCCTCGCACCCCGCGCGCCGCGTCGTGCGAACCCACAACGGCAGAGTCGTCAACTACCCGGGACCTAAGCTGAGCGAGAAGGAAGAGGCCGAGCGCAAGACGCGGCAGTACCCGAATATGTTCCCGCCTGAGGGGACTGTCATGTTTAGCTTTTTGACGAGTCGCTGGATTCATATTTGGATTGCGATGGTGCGTTCTTCCTCTTCATCTTTCTTCATGCGGCTTTCTATGTTGATCGGATGCAATTGGAAATATACAAGTTCAATCCACTTCAAAGCGGGATTGCTAATATAATATGATATTTACAGGGCGTCCTAACCACCCTCGCGACATTCACCTTCACGACAAACTTCAAGGCATCAAGTCCCTTCGCGCACCTGCTCCCCTCCTGGAGCAATCTGCTCTCGCATCCGATCGACACGATCTCGCAGGCGCTCTCAGTATACCGGATGCACGTGCAGCATACGTCCATGGAGACGCGGGAGAAGAGGCACCGGCGTGTTGAGGATGCGGAAAAGAGGAGGCAGTTCCGCGTTGCGCATGGGCTTGAGGAGCCCTCGGAGGCGGATCTCGAGGGGAAGGAGAAGAGCCAGGAAGGGGCGGAGGGCGCTGTGGATGATCAGTCGCCTGTTGCTGCTGACGTTCAGGCGCAGGAGTATGTGGATTGGGAGGGGAAGAAGAGGCCTGTTAAGAAGTGGTTGGGGATTTGGTAGTTCGTGTCCCTTATCCCCCTCTGTACTTGGTGGCTTCCTGTATTGTGACCTGGAAAAGTGCGGAATGTTGTGATATATCCGCTGTGTAAGATGAATGTGGAGTATAGAGGTTATGTATAATAAACTTTCTCGTCAGGTCTTTCTCATCTCATGTATTATTTGTATATACATGTTCACTATCCTTGGCATACTGTAGCTTTAGAGCGGGCTTATTCGACTATGGTTAGCTCGAATGCGGTGGCGTTGATTCGGTGTCGCAGGCTCAGTGGAGGATGCGGGTATACTAGTAGCTGCATGCACTACAATCGCATGTAACCCTGCGGTTTGCCTGGGTATTATCACGTCCGACGAGATCTCGAAGGTAGGACGACGATTCCTCAAGGCTTTCAGCCAACCTCAACTCCCTCAAGACCCTCAAGTACTTCCTCCCCAACCCCGCCCTTCTCGAGCACCATCTTAACCATCTTGGTAATCGTCGCCCTTTTCACACCCCCGCGTCTTGGCCTCCAAACACCTGGAACTTCCTCTTCCCCAGTCGACGGATTAACAATGGCCGACTCCTCCGCGGCAGCAGTCGAGCCAAGCGTAGCAACGTTTTCCGAGTTCGGGACACCAGGCTGCGTCAGCCGTGATGGGGGATCGATCGTGCGGATAGAGAGCAGCTTCAGTCGGCCCGAGTCTGTGTCGTGCGTGACTGAGATTGCGAGCACGGCATCCGCGACGGCGATTTCCTCCCGGCTCGGATCGAAAATGATATTGTCGGCTACGGAGACGACGAGGAGCGTCACGGGAGGTCGGACTTTATGCACGGATATCGAACCCGGTATTGAGGAGGATTTCGTGGATCTGGATTTGACTCGCGGGTAGAGATATTCAGCGGCATCCCAGTCGTCGTCGAAGAACGGGTCTTCTTCGCCTTTGGATTTCAGCTTGGGGAGCTTCGTTGAGAGGAGGGCGAGATGAGTAGTGAGAGAGAGAAGGGGGAGCGGGTAGGACAACGGTTGTGAGAGAAGTAGGACCTGTGGAATTGTTAGCCAACCATGCCCATACACATAATACCACACAAACTCACATCGATGTACAACCTCCAATGCCACCTCCGGTTAATCACAAGCCTCCCCTTCAACCCACCAACCATACCTCCTTCCCCAACCCCAGCAACACTCTCAACAAGCGGCTCCCTCATCATCTCCGCCAGGAAAACTGGCAGCGCATCATCATCCCGGAATCCCGGAATCTCAATCGCCATCTGCACCCATGACCCTTGCCCGCTACTTGACCCCTGCCTCACCCCATCGCTTTTGCCGCCACCATTGCTGTTACCACCGGTCTCCGCAGCATACTCCTCCTGCTCCGCCTGGGTAAGCGCCTCGATCCCCAGCGCCGTCCGCTCAACTTCGGCCTTTACGCCGACGATCGCCTGTGTGCCGTCTGCGAAACCGACACGCGCGCTGCCGTTTGTGCCCGGGAGGATATCGGTTTCTGCGGAGAGCGGCCGGAATTGTGTTGCGGAGCGTCCGTCTGGTCGGATTGGGGCGCCGGGAAGGGAGAGAGATGTGTAGATGTAGGAGAGTTCCGCGGGGGAGATGTGAGGGGTTTGCGAGGCTGATGAGGCTTGTCGTTGGGCGGCCATGGTGAGTTTTCTTGGTGCTAGCTGCTAGCTAGCTAGCGGATTGAGTTGGATCGATGCGGGACGGTCCAGACACTCAATGTATTAGTGAGTAGATACACTTGTAAGTCATGAATCAGAGTAATTCATGCTGTGATTCATCGAAGGTCAATTTATCGAGTAGTTGAGCTCTGCAATCGCGGAGTAACTGTGCTCAATGGGGAAATTCTTCTCTAGGCGGACAATCATTGTTCCATTGCCGTCGCTCAACCCACTCTACGGAGTACTACTACTATATCCAAGTCAATCTTCACAAGAGAGCAAAAGATATCGTACGAATACTGGAGGCATAAAATCTATGAAGATTAAGTATTTATTGATTGATTCACTTTGATGTATATATTGGCGGTTTCTCCGCCGGAAATGGGTTCAGTATATTACAAGATTGTCTGGTGAGAAGACGACCACCCGTGGCCGTTTGAGGATAAGCGAAAAATTGTACAGAGGTGAAAGGAAATTTTGAGTGTGGAGAACACATCACTTTCCCATGAGAGATTATGTGCAAAGAGCGCGGAGAGAGTGATGTAGGAAGCGAGGGTGATAGGTGAGAGGAGACAAATGAAAGCGGCTCGAGGTAGAGATGGGGATAGGTGATGAGGTAGGTGTATCCGTATATAAGAGAACGAGAAACCCAGCGACTCGCGCAGGTGCATCGAAGAGGCAATGTAAATATGCAGCAGGTGGTAGAATAGAAGCAGGATGGAAAGAACAAGCGGTGTGCCGAAAACGCTGTGCGAGGCCGACTGTATCTATAAAAGGCCTTTTGGGTATGACGACAAGAAAGCCAACAAATGAGATATCCCTGGGCAAAGCAGCGCCCTATAAAAACAAAGGTGAAAAGGGAACCGAGATTAGACAGAAGAAGTATAAGGGGAATGAAAGTCCAGAAAAGTAAAACAAGCTGACACCGTATCCCGTACGCCTTGCTCACACAATATGAGCAGCACAACCACAAAATTTCCCTTTTGATAGGTATACACGACATTGCTAAAAAGATGCCACATAGATTTGCGCCGCATGTTCCGGGATATTGCCGGACATGATATGGTAGAATATGCAACTACCGGTAGGTAGAGCCAGTCAGGAATTTTGTCGAGGCCGGGTTAATCCAGTCATTATCCTCGTATGGCGGTGTAGGCCATTGGCGGGTTGAGGTTGAAGGATCCGATTTCTCGTCCGGAAGCGGCAGTCGCCTGTTTGGGGTAGCGTCCATCGCACCGAAAGATACGCCGTCACACTTCGCCGACGGTGAAGGAGTGGGGTATGGGCTAGGCAAGGGGTGAGAGGTCTCGCTGACCAAGGGGCGACTGTACGTTGATGATGTGTCCGACATCTGTGCTTGTGCTAGTCGTTTAGCAGCCCGACTTGCCGAATGAAGCACTTCGTCCAGAAGCTCATCTTCCTCTTCGGGAGTCTCGTAGCGGTGAACTGGGTGGTTAGAGAGCTGCAATGCACGGCGAGTTCGGCTCGATATTGGCCCACCATTGCCACTTGTGGAGGCCGGGCTATCTCCCAGTGAGCGGATAGATCCTTGCGGCATCGACTGACGCTTTGTGGCATCAGCTGGTGAGGCAATATTGACAGGAACATTTCCCAATGCTGTCGAATCAAGCGAGTACTTGACGCTTTGCAGAGCCTTGTCCAGTTCAGACATATCGGAGTTTTGCTTCGCTTCGCTGACGTTGACAGAATCCAGAGCCAGCGATGACCGGTTCGACCATGGCATGCAACCGGCGTTCGCCTCAATATCGTCATTCATCGCATTCACCTGGTTTCGGCCAGATAGCCGCCGTGCACGTTTGCGAAGATGAGAAAAGAAGCTCTCCTTTTGGCTAACCGTGACGGTGCTGCTGTTGCCGAGGCCGTTAAGTGCCCGCTCCGCTTCCTGCCGATGGATATCGGCATAGTGGTTGCCGTGAGAGTTGACTGAAAGCTGGCGTCCGATCTTCTTGCTCGCTTTGGCGCCATTCGTACTGCTCGAGTCTGCGTGAGCGGGCGGGTTGGCTTGAGCGGTAACCGCATTAGACAGTGGTGAGACGGGTCGGATTGAGGGGAGAATCGGCATAGGAGCTCCGTGAGCCCATGTAGCGCGTTTGGTGGCCGCAGGTTTGGCTTTGAGCGTCTGCGGTTCCGGTGTTGGCTCGTACGAAACAAGAGCTGGCTTCAATGGCTGATCGGTTTCCAAAGCGGGGGCCGGGCTTTCAGATCTTCCAATTAATGACCTTCTGAACCATGACGGCTTGGAAGTAAGAGTAGGGGAATCGTAAGTTTCCTTCGTAGGAGACTTGACGCTCTTCTCGGACTGCTTGCGCCCTAGTAGACGGGCTGTAGAGGATCTTGGTCGCAAAGGATCAAACGCATCTGCAAAGTACTCGTGGTTCATCGCTTCTGTAGAGGTAGGTCGATTCTTCGGATCCCACATCAAGCACCACGTCACGAAGTTACTCAGCGCCACTGGCCACTGAGGCGCAGGCAGGATGCTCTCCATGGAGTGCGGTGCCATCTTTTCAGGCATTAGCCCCAAAACTACCAAAACAAGCTTAACGAACGACATACCTTGGGAAACGTGAAACCCAGCTTTTGGGCGAGGCGAGCACCGTCCCTCCATTCACCACCACCAAGCTTAGCTCCCGATTTGCTGTACCAGTTACCGGGACTACCCATGATTTCACAGACGCGCCATACTTGGTCAACTTCGTTACCGCCGGGAAACAGAGGCTTGAGTGTGGCAATCTCGACTGCCATGGCACCGACTGCCCACATGTCGACGGGTGCGGAATATTCGCCCGCACGCAAGAGAACCTCTGGAGCACGGTACCACCTTGTAGAAACATATGTAGTGTAGGGAAGCTTAGAGTGGGTCTCGCGTGCAAGGCCAAAGTCGGCAATCTTCACTGTGTACGTCGGGGGTGTGGAAGGGGGAGTGACGAGGTTAGAGTAGCGGCTGAAAGTAGAGTCGTTCGGGGCGGATGTAGAAACAAGGATGTTTTCGGGCTTAATGTCGCGGTGGAAGAAATGGTGGGCGTGAATGTGGTCGAGACCGGCCAAAATCTGGTAGAGGATGCTTTTGACGTGTTTCTGGTCCAGGTATTTGTGGTCTCTCGCCTTCATCAATTGGTAAAGGTTGCCATCCATGTACTCCATGGCGATGTGCAGTTTGCGCGTAAGAGGGTCGAGGAAGATGTCGAGGGCCGGGACAAGGTGAGGATGCGGAGGCAGCGTTCGCAGGAAGATCACTTCCCGCAGTTCTAAGCATGGTGTCAATGATTCGAATGTCTTCTTCATCGTCTTGATGGCAACCTGTGGTGGTCGAATCAGTATATCAAAACTTAATAATCAATTAACGTTACTGGGTCATACCAGCGTTCCCCTTCGCGCGACGTTCGAGCCGGCGGTCCGTACACGTGCTACCGCAACGCTACCAAAGCTCCCGTCGCCGACCTCTTTCATCAATTCAAACCGATCTGTAAGACTGGCCATTGACGTAGGGGTAAGACCCCGTGAGGGATATTCGTATGTGACAGTCATCTTGTCTCCCTTTACTTCTCTGCCAGCAGATGAACCAAGAAGAGTTCCGAGGACTGAGCTGTGATAAACATGTTAGCCGAGCGTGCTTCCCAATTGCCGACGCCGGCTCGTAGATCTCACCGTATAGTGTAAATGTTTGAGAGTTTATATAGACTCTTCCGGGAATAGAGCAAGCAATCAACAGAGCCCCGTCGTCATCATCCGAAATCAAGCGGTTTCAAGCCTGCGGAGGATGAGGCTGTGGTCTTTGCCCATCGATGGATAGATATCAGTGGAGGATGGTGACTCGGAGGAGACGTGAGGTAGAAAAGGAGGAACAAGAAAAGATGGAAAGGAGGGTAGTCATGTAGTTCCAAGAATGGAAGAGGGGGGGAAGGAGGAGGATGTCTGGAAGCAGGATGGAAGACCCAAAAGAGCGGACGTGATCGATGTAAAGAGAGCAGCGGGCCCAGTACAGGAGCAAGTCCCGGGAGGAACCACTATACGAAGGGGGTTTAGGTTAGGACTTTTGGGGGAGAGGCCAGAAGCGAGGGCAGCCCCTGACGCGGTGACAGCTTTTGCTAGCTCTCCGAAGCGGCAGCCGTGGGGACTAGAAGAGGCGGTCGCCAACAGGTGAAGAGTCGGTATTGTAGATCACAGCAAGTAATAGAAAAAATCAAAAATAAGGCAGGTGGATTACGGAGGGGTCAACAATGTCTTGACAGGAGGGACAGCCTCAGCCTTCAGTTGCTGACAGAGGAGAGCAGAGGGGTGAAAAAGCAATCTTCCTGCAGGGCAGACAAGTCTGGTGATGCGAACAGCGAAGTATGTCTGATGGGAACGGAGGGACAGAGTCAAACTGGCAGCTGATGGAAAAGAGGGAAAAGAAGCCAAAATAATAAAGAGAGGCAGTAATCTGGAGAAGCAAAGCAGCCCGTGGGCAGGTGTTGTTTTGAAGGAGCGACGAGAAACGCGAGTGGTTGAGAGTGCAGAAAGACAAGAGGGCGAGAGCAACGCGCATTCAAACGATTCCAATTATTCCCGTTGTTCGTTCGTGTCTTGACTCTGGAGACCTCTGCTTTTAGCACCGCGACTAACTCTGACTACAGGATTTTAGGTCGACTAAAAGGATTGAAGAAGACGTTATTCGACGGGGGCCAGACTCCAGCGACTAGCGCTGCCCCCAAATCTCCCGTAATTTTCCCACCGAAATTGCCCTCCACGTCTGCGGTCGAGAAGACGCGGCTTGTTCGCTTTCATGACATGAGGAGACTCGGAGGGAAGAACTCATTTAATATTGTTGGACATGATCATTATCACAACGGCCAGGAATGGAGCGCATGAGGTAATGGATTGTTGATGCTGCTAAATATAAAAGGGAAGAGGGAAGACCCACAGCCGCCCATGGAAATAAAAAGGAGAGTTTGTTACCAGATTACCGTATCAAGAAGAGCTCCAAGCTCGCTCCCAGTGCCCACGATGAACTTGTCTCTAACTCTATCCTGCAGTGATCATGGAGAAAGCACAGAAGTACACCCAGGGCCAACCAAGTCCATATGTCACCCGATGAACTGATCATCTTGCTTCTTCCTTAATGGCCCGATCTCTTCGCAATCTCTCTGCCACCAGTTTAGTGGGAGACTTTCTTTGTTTCCGGGCTCTGGGCATGAAACCTCAGAAATTACTAAAGGTCGAGGGGCCTGATACAGCGCACGTTTTATCTGAAATGCGGACCTGGGGCTTTGTGCCGCGATCCCATCACATCTGTGTGTGATCAGATAGCCAGGGCCTATCTAAGGTTGTTCCCAGTCTTCCAACTGCGAGGGGTTGGTGCTGCCTCAACTTCTCTGGCTGCCAATAACAGGCAAAAGAGGGGTAGTCAGATAGAAAATCACTCATTTTAAAGATGAATCGTCAACAGAGTTTTTTCGGACCAAACCCATTATTATTAAACCGTTGGAATGTGCGTGGCTTTGGAGGGTTCAACCTTGAAGAGTAAAAGGCTATAACCCTGCTTAGTTAGTGGAGGTCCACATGGGCAAAGCTCAAATAATCGCCAGATGAATTTGAGTGGAGGGAGCAGACTCTCAAATATTTGTGAAGTTCATGAGAGCAATAATAATGACTGCCCAGGTGCCAGTCTCCAGTGACAGTATGACATGTGTGCATTCTCCTGGCTGTGTAGTTTCCCTCTACTCTTATTCGAGCTCGACTTGTCGAGCTTGTGGATCAATACTGGACAGTTCATGCATCTTTATCTGCATCAGGACTGACATGGTGAATAAGCTAGCATCTGCTGTGTCAGTAAGGGACACTTCACCCGCGATAATCGCCCAAGACTGAGTGGCTGGCCTTTATGGGCCGGGAACTTGAATTAGACAACCGCCACTTAGACCTGAATGGCATTCTTCATGGAGGAGTAGAGAAGAACATTGGGCCTCTTTGCTGGTCTGACGATGTCCTTTGCCAATCCATGTAAATAGGCTGTTGCTTGTGAGTGCAATACCAAGTAGGAATAATAATGGATGTGACATGTATACTCCACACGCATCCTGTGCCAGGACCAGACATCGAAAAGGAAAGCAGTATCTGCGGGTTCCGTCAGCTTTTAGACAGGATGTGATATATATGTTGACGCATATCAGTTGAGAAAGGCGCTGGCCGGCAGAAAATCCGCATATCCAGACAGGCGCGTCTTTCTTGCATGAAAGGAAGCGCAGATCTAAGTAGCGATAAAGCGATTCAACTTGAGCCATTGTTCGATATTGCAGGCGTCTGCTGAAGTCGCATACCATGTTTCGCACCAAAACCAGATATGAGGCTTCCTCAAGGTTTACAGGGACCCCCCTCAACAGGGAAACTGAATGTAGTACCCGACCTGACGGAGCACTTAGTATGCCTTGGTCCAGCTTAGCACCCTCGACCATGAGACTGACGAGGCATACCTCCTGAGTTTTGGAAAGTCCCGTATTTCCAGATTCTATCTGTCGTTGCCATGCTTGACTCCGGTGAGACTACTCCGTATAGTGAAAAGTGTATCCGGCCATCATGCTATGTGCAGACATTCAACAGCGCCAGTGGTATGCCTGTCGAGATGACATGCCACGCAAGAGCAGCAAGGAGTTTCAACCCTCATGGGGTCATGCCCGCACTCTTCTTTACTCCGATCTGGTATCAGGTGGCTTTGATGTCAAATAGATCCCAGGTTGTCTCTTGTCCAGACTCTACAGAGGCTGTTTGGACGTTCGTCTCGGGTCCTGGGGCGAACCGGTGATCGACGGTAAGTCTCCCCCGGAAAAAGCAAAAAAGACGAATTCCAAAATCCAGAGAGAAATGGATGGAGAATACTTTTCTAGCCGTCCCCATTTTTGGAAAGATTTATGTACAACGTACGTTGTTATCGCCACCCTGTTTTCCCTCCAGAGCAGCTCTGGCGCTGGACTGGTTGGATGGCAAATAATGCATTGCCCGGGTGATGTTCTCCTGTTCCAAACTCTTCCTCAATGGGGGAGTGAACGGCGTTGTTTTTAGTGGTCTTTAGCGTCGGGTGTTCCTGAAGAGAACCGGGGTCCAATTTTTTTGACACAGCCAAAGTTCAAACGAGGTCGGAGGAAGAGAACTTCAGGAACCTGAAAAGTAGATTGCCTATCCCCAAGTCTCAAGAGGGCAGAGTTCAAGACTTGGGCACCACCACGAAGTGGTAAGTTGGTAACCTCACGTATGATTTGCTCCGATGCCTTTTTCAGCCCAACCACCCCTCCTTCGTCAACGGCCCAAGTTCTGAGCGACTCAGCGTGGATTTTGACCCGCCGGCTGATCAATGATTGGCAATTTGAGGTTCCGCGTCCCTGGGAACGACGACCGAGTGGTCGATTTTCTAAAATCTCTCGCAAGTAGTTGTCGCAAGTTCGCAACGGATTAGGTATTAGGATTCGTGGGCCTGCCGATGACTTGATTTGCGCGCCAGTCGCTCGGGGAATGCGGATTGCTCTCCACTCGGCGCAGGCCCGTCCCAGTTAGCGCATCCGTGACTCCGTCCATGGGACGCTCCAATATCCTTTTGGGAAACCGCACCATGAGAGTGGTGATGAGACTCTGTCTGTCTGAGGTAAACAATCTTGCGAGTGGACTTAATCTCCCAATCATTTCAACAAAGGGCCACCGTCTCCATGAGAAGCCCTTAGTGCATCGGTCCGTCGGATCCTTGGGCCTTCCAGAAGGATTTAGGGGGCACTCTGTGACTCTGGTGCAAAGACGGCACCCAGAGTCCTGGGAATTATGCCATCTCTCAGACAATCACCCGACCCCAAGAGCTTCGGAAATTGAGCCTCGACCAGACGTTGGCTCAGCGTGGGATAAAGGAGGCGTGGTAAGAGTAAGACCGTAACCTGGCTGGATCTTGTCTCCCTGTCCCGGGATAGCCGCTTGTCATCGTGTTGCAAGGACCAAGGTTCCTTCCTCCCGTCCCGTCGATAGCAATGCATCATGGGACCACCGTTGGAGAGCCTCCAACGAAGATCACCAATGCTCCGTACAGTAGTGCCCATCCCTGCAAACCACATTAATTGTGCTGACGAGGCAGCGATTTTTGCAATTGGCAAAAGCGCTTGAGCGGAACCTCTCCTGTCCTGCACTCTCCCTTTGTGAAGCTGTCTCGTCCCTCGGGAGGCGTTTGCAAGGGCCCGAATTTAATTTCCGTCTTGATGAATGGCAGAAATGCCCACTGTGGCTGGGGAGCTTCCAACAGACCATGGAATCAGTCGATCACATTTTAACGAAATTCGTTGCAGCTTGCACGACGTTGGCACTGAGACTAGATCATGGATCCTCTGGCGCTCTCCAGGTTTCAATCCAGGTCCAGGAGCAAGGACAATGGGGACTGCATCCTCCCGCGGGTAAGCTGAGAAGTTGATCGCGAAATGACTGCATGGCCATGCCAGATCTGCATGCGCCTTTGACATCATGTCAGAATCCTGAGAGCCTTCTTCGAAAGGATCTGCGAGATGGTCTGTGAGCCCGAGCTTCAGTCTTCAAAACGTGAACCTCGCAGGCACACCCTGAAGCGTATGGTTACCCGACGTCATTTTCATCGACCACCGAGGAGACGATGAGTGGATTTGCGGGGGTTTTCCCATGCTGTCAGTAACATGGTACTTCAAATCCTCATGGTGTTGGAGAAGTAAGTGCGTGTTGCCTTAAAGGGATACGGTGACAATATCCTAGGTGTCTAGCTCGCCATGTGAAGCAATTCGGAGGTATGTCTGTTTCATTAGAGTGTTAATTGAAGATGATCACTAACTGATCTCCAGTTTGGTCAGCTACTTTTCTTCGTTTTAGCATACAGCCGGGCCTGAATATCAGAGCCAGGGCAGGATATATTTCACCTTGGCTTTGGTAAGGATTCACTTCTAGACACAAGGTCCTGAGACCACGGCAATAGGCGAAGGGGTGGGTGGTCTCTAGTTCCAAGGAGGGGCTCTCTTCTCCTTGGTTGCCCATGACAGAGACACGGAATCAGGCAGCATGAGATTTTATTGAGGCCGACAAGGGAGGAAGGTCTTCCATTGTTGCCATGCTGTTTGTTACTCCTCTTTTCTTTTCCCTCCTCTTCCAATGCAGTAGGCAGTGCTGCATGTGTGCTTGTTTGCTCCGCTTCTCTTAAATGGGACAGTTTTCATCAAGTCTCAGATTTACCTATTCACTGGTTAAAATGGTTGCAGTTTCATTCACTGCCTGTTGCAGAGGCTTCTCAGCGCAGCTGGATTAGCAAGTGTTGCTGGTTGAACTGGACCCGCCTTGAGTATAAAAGGCTGTCTCTTTATCTGTTGTGCTCTGCTCTTTCTCTTTCTCTTTCTCCTCTACAACTTCTTCTCCTCGAATTCCACTTCTCGAACTCCTCTTCCCGAATTTCCCTTTCCAAAGTCCTCTTCTTGAATTCCTTCTCAAACAAAGCAACATACTCGAATATCTTTGGTCCCTATCAGACGCCATCCATTTATAGCATCCCACCAAGCATGAATCGTCGCTTGTCCTCGGGCGTTCCAAACGCATATAGCGGGGGGTTTAGCGAATCGATTCAGAGACAGTGAGTACTCAAGAATGGGATTTTCTTAATGCTTGTCCAGCTAACAAGACCTTTCTCTGATCAGGCTCGAAAGGGTGAACCTTCCTGACAAGTGAGTGCAACTCCATTTCCTAGCACAGCCCCAGTGTTGTCCTTAACAAAGTGCAGGATCAAGTGTAAAACTTGCCACAAATGGCGCCTTATTGCGTCCTTTTCCAAAAGACAGTTGAGCATTGTGCGTCATGCCGTTTATGAGCAGGGGAATAGAGCCCTGTCCACCGGTCACGCATCCTGCCTCACCTGTACCAATGGGCAAATCACGGAGCTCACGTGCGTAGTCTGCGAGCAGACCAAAGCGCTTGACGGGTTTGCAAACAATCAGCGGAAGGAGCACGAGAATGCGGTATGGTTATGGTCTACTCTCTATATTCACTCTCGGACTAACATCAAAAAACATCAGCGTTGCCTGCGCTGCGTTCAAGGACATGCAGATGCAGAGCCTGTCGTCGATGAGAACAAGCTGCTCACCGACAGCGAATTTTCGACTACTCTTACTGCGGTGAGCTTGAGATAGTATCCTTACGGCTGAGTGTACTCGTGTACTGACTTGTACTTCAGAGCCATGCAGCCTCTCTTTCTGGTTCTACTCGGCCCTTCACTAGCTCCACCCAAGCATCTGCTCTAAATGGGTATACGACGGCCGAGGAAAACCACTCGATGCGCACCATCAGTCTCGGGGGAAACAATTCCGTCGAAGCCGAGCGCTATGACACTACCAGTTCTCACGCCCACGACCAGCTTGGCCTGACCGATGGAGCGTCTGTCCACTCGGAGTGGGGAGCATGGGGCGTGACTACTTCTAGAGCTCCTAGTACCGTCGCCACCGATGACAGACACAGAAAGTTTGCCAAGATCAAGGTGTTTCGTGCACAAGGGCTGTATAAATAAGTTGCTGACTACCAACAGGCGTGGAAGCCCGAGCCTATCAAAGAGAACGTTGCGGCAAGGGCCGCCCCAGTTACGAAGGCCGAGGACAATGACAACGGAGACGATGAGGAGGAGGACGGCTGGGAACTTTGAACGTTATATGAGACTGGCGTTTCCTGTAGCCACGAAGTTCCGGCGGGCGCCCCCATGGTTACTGGTGACGGACGAAGACTTGGGGATGGTAGCTAACTAGACTCTGGGTGTTTTCTCCTGCAGCGATTGGTTGGCCGTGTGCCTGGACTGTATTATTGATCGAACTTGAAGCTGGAACCATGGTTCTGGTTTGCCTAGATTTAGAGAAATCAGGTACTTCTTATGTAGTCTCGCACTCCAAGAGATCTGCTACTGCTCTGTACGTCCGAATGCCGAGAGGATGCCTCTGTAGCCGATCTGACTCTGCTGGGTTTCAGTCGGGCGCAAGTGACGTATGACCCTCCTCTGCGTCCAACGGTCGCGGCTGAAAACACCACTTCTCCTCTTCGATGCCTTGCCCTGCTGCATTGCTGATCTCTGACCTCAGGCTCCTGCTTTTCTTTTTCCAGCTCTTTGTTGAACTCTCGACTGCATGAGTAAAAAAAAAACCCCCCCGGGCGTAAACGTTCAAAGAGCTGAAAATCACTGTCCCACTCAAGAGTCCATAATCTCTGCTACCCCTCACTATCTCGACTGCTTTGTGCGCCGTTTACCCTAGCTCACAAACGCCTTCGAGCGCACAAAGCGCTTTTGCGTCCTCGTCATTATTGTTCTTCTTATTCTCGCCACCCTCTAGTCGCTCCTACAAAGACATTTATTGCATGGTCTTTAGGAGAATTGTGTTCTAGCGAGTCCTGATGGCGTACGATGCCTTTCAGCATGGTTCGAATCCTTATGGGCAACCAAACAATACGGGCCCTATTAATATGACGGAGAATCACCCATCGTCCTATGAGCCTCCATATCCATACCAACCAACGTCCGATCAGCTCAATATGCCACAGCCTCAAATTCCGCAGTCTCAGATACCTCAAAATGCCCCTCCACCACCACCTCCTTCCCAGGGTTACTATCCAGAACCACCGCGCGAGCAACCCTCCTGGCCACCTCCGCCCGCCCCTTCTCAGGCGGGACGAATCAACGAAGCGGTGACTTCGGCCGTTGGAAGCAGTGGCTCGCCCGGATATATATCGCCTGAGCTCGTGGCGCAGGTTACGGCAAATGTGCTTCAGCAACTCGGAGGAATGAACCTAGGTAGCATGCCCAACGCCCAGCAGCCTTCGCAGTCGGTACCGCCGACACAAACACCGCAGTGGGGGGCACCGCAGCCATACCAGAACCCTGCGTCGCCGCTTGCGCCAGCAATGCCTCATAGTCCGCCTCCGCCGCCTTCAACTGCCTACCGAACCCCACCTCCGCAGTCCGAGTACTCGAGTGCTACCCATCTACATCCCAGACCGAGTCCTACTCCTCCCCAGGACAGAAGGGAGTCTCCTGCTAGCCATTTCAGCGAGCATAGCCAAAGGCCTGACTCCCGTCCGAACCTCCAGAGGGGCGACACATTTCTCACTCCTTTGGAGAAGACATGGGGGAAGTTTTTCGAAGAAGGGAAGCCAACTGAGCGGCTAGGGCAGTTCTTGCGCGGAGTCGCGATGCACTTGGTAAGATACCCGGATGATCCCAGTGTCCGTACCGGCTAACCATTCTAGATTGAGGATTATCCACCTGGAAATACTCTTGTTGTCCTTCCGGATAAGTTGCAAAGGTTCTACGCAGATACTGATATCCCGTCAGACCCCTACCCATGGCAAGGTAAGTTACAAAACTTTGCTTGCATTATGCCATGCTAAGTTTGTCTGTAGACATATTCGATGATCGTACGTCTTCCATATCGAGACTCTTCCGCGAGGTCGAAGCAGAACACCATCTCGTCCAGCTCAAATTGAACGAGAGGCCTGATATTCCTGGCCTAACCCCGCGAGGGTTTGAGACCTGGGCTACTTTGATGATTCGAGCCCGTCCAGACAAGGAATACGAGCGGTTCCAGAAAGCCGTGCTGAACATGCCAATCAACAATCCAGACAACAGAAAGGAGAGGTTTCCGAAAGAGATACCGCGTCAACTGTTCCCAGAGTTCCCGAACCTGCGCTTACGTGAAGAGCTCGACCAACATATCATGAAGCACTGCGGTGTAGACCTACCGCCGATCACGGACGAAGAGATCAAAAAAGTCGCTCACCAGCGCCACAAATCATCTACAAGCCCGAGCTTTTCTGCTGGCGATTCTACGCGCCCTTTAAATGACCGGGACAGGACAAACTACCAACCACCAACCGCTTCGACCGTTATTGACGATGAAGAGGACGAAGACGACGATGAACAATCCGGCCCCTCTCTCGAACGGAGAAGGAAGCCTTACAGAGTGCATCCCGGGGGAGGCAAAGTCTACGAGGGACCAGGTACCCCTACACATCGGCACGCAAACTCCTTCTCCACAAGCGGCAGCATCAAAGAGATTCGACCCTCCGCAGCTCGCGTCCCAGACTCCCCTCCCTACCGCAACGAGTCAAGAGGCCCCGGACGCGCCCGATCCGGCACAGCTACTCGCTCCCGGAGCCAGTCGCGCGGATTCCCTCCAGGCCACGAGTATAGGCACTCGGAGAGCGACCTCCACAATGGCCCACGAACATCGGGCACAAACTTAGGAGACCACCATCACCACCATCATCACAACCCAGCATCTTCACGCCTTCCTAGTGATCTCCTCGAGCAATACCGGGAGCTCGACCGCAGCGCCGAAGACCAGCGACTCTACGAGCAGCTCCGCGAGCGCGAAAAGGAGCGCGAGAAGAGCAAGTACCACGATACTCTTCCTTCCCGATCCAGCTGGGCCGGCGAAGAGGAATACTATCGCGGTTTGCTTAGTGGCCAGGGAGGAGGGTCGTCTGGATCGGGGTATGATTATAAGAGCTATCGGTGAATGGCTGTGTCTTGTGAATGAACTAGGACTTGGACATACTCTAGCTATATTTGTATAGTACATCTATCCCTCACTTTGTACTTACTGTCTCTCGGCCCGTCTGTTTTGTGTTCATTTTCTTTGGATTTCGGCTGCTATCTGATAGCGCTGGCTTTACTTCATGACTAACGAGAAACGACTGATATCCATGCTGTTGTCTGTGAATTGTTTGGTGAATGCCTACCCCATGCGTGCTGCTCTTCAATATATATCCGTCATACATCATATCATAGCTATCGTCCGGGTTACATATAGTGAATTTCCAGTCTAACCACCCATTCTATCACGCCCTCTCTTCCTCTTAGCTTCAATCTCCCGCATAAACTCAACCCCTGCCTCTCCCGCCCTCCTCGCATCCTTCTCCCTACTAGCCTCGTCCCTCTCCCACGACCTCTCAATCTTCAACCGTTCCTTCTCCTCCCTCTCAACCCTCCTCCTCGCCCTCCTCCTAGCCCGCGCCTGCTCCTCCTCAATCCTCTCCCCCTCCTCATCCGCCTCAAGTCTCAGAGTCTCAATATCCCCTTCACTCACAAACCAAGGCGTAGAAAGCAGCTCAACATAGAGCCGACACCGCGCCTCAACAAAGCGCATCTCAGTAGCTACATCGGGGACCGGAAAGAATCGTTCGAGGTTGACCTGCATGGTTGAGCGGAAGACCGATAGCGTGCCTTTGATCTGGAAGAGGGTCCCCGGGCGTAAGGGGGTGATGTCGACGGGGGTGTGCGTTGTTGATGTCACGTGGGCCTCCTTTCGAAGGCCCTTCTCCTCCAGAGTATCATTCTCACTGGTTGTGTTCGGATTCGTGATTCGGCCGTGGATTCCGGCTGTAGATATAGAGGTCGAGGGCTCATCTGCCTTCAAGACGACTACTTCAATCGTTGCTCCGGAGCTATCATCCAGCGTGAGTATCGTCCGTCGGGGCACGTCGGTCCGTGCAACGATGATCCCGATTAAATTGGCGAAACGAATGGGGTGGTTCTGGTAGAAGAAGAGGCCCTGGTCTGGATTCCGCGTCGCGTCGCGTTAGCTTAGTTTTCCACTCTATTATCTCCGCGCTATCTTCACATGCTCATAGTAATACACAAAGGAAAAAAAGTACGACGCGGTCGAAACTCTAATCCATCGAAACAAAGAAACTCGACGCGGAGAGAGAGAGAGAAAATATGGACGAAGGAAAAGACAAACGTACCTGCAAACTCCACTCGCTTTCGTAAACGATGGATGTCCGATGCGGCTAGCTTCACCCAGGCAAAGTGCGTCGGGGACGCCTTGAAGCAGAAGGCTGGGTAGAAGGTGAGCTGCTCCGCGTCATGATTGTTGTGCTTTGCGGAGTTCGATGTGAGGGTAGTTATGCGGTCATTTGGTGCCATGCGATGAGAAGGGGTTTGCGGTTGGGTATGGGTTCATTTTTGCATCGCCATTGGATTCGGGACGGGATTTGTGCTGGATATTGAGTCTGTGAGGATTCTAGGCTGCGCTGCGTTGTTGAGGTTGTTGATACAGCTCTGAGCGTCTGCGCTCTGATAACTGTACGACCATCCGCTGGATGCGGTTAGTGCTCACGTGATTTCATTGATGTATATATCTCTCAGGTTCGAGAGAGCTTTCTGCAGATGGACACTTGAAACCGGGGAAAGAATTAGCGGACTGCATGGGTGTTGACAAAAAGCGGTATCCCTTGTTATTTGGTTGAACCTCAACTACACGAATCTCCCTGACGATTATTTAGATAGAAACAGAAGAGTGAAGAAGGAGCCAAAAGACCCAGAAGCCGACACAAGGGATTTGATACCCCATTTGTGTTTGTAGTAGGGTAGACATGTAGTTAAAGGCCCTTATAGGTCTTATCACGTCTCATACAGCAGGAGCCAGGAGTTACATTAAAGGCTCTTCCCAAGCTGTAGATTATGGGAGATCTTATCATGTAAATTTTAATGCCCTCCCAACTTCCGAGCAATTTTTCATCTAATCAATCAATCAATGACACATCGTGCTGGTGAACCCCTCGGAACCCTGCGACACCAACGCGAGAAAATTCCTCTGAACCCACGGGCCAGAAGCCCAAGTTCCCGCCGTGGGGATCAAGATGGATTCTATACGGGACGCCTCTTAATATACCGCCTTCAAGGAAGGAAGTAGAAGCGATTCGATCAGATAACGATGGACATGAACCGTGAACGCGTACGTAGCCTCGTGGGCCGTGGGTCGTCAACGTGGGAATTTCTGGCATGTCATTCTCTGCAGGAATTTCGTCTCTAACCGAAGCGAGAATTTCGTCCGACGCACAATCTTATCTGATCTCTAGCGTACTTTACTAGCGGTTTTTGACAATTATCCCCACTTTGGTAATACCAGGCAGTATTCAGGTTTGACTTTGTGTCACTTGAAGGACCCATACAATTACGTGAACCCATTATTTGGTACTGCGACTGCAAGCGACTTGCGATAAAACGTGGAACTGGCAAGAGAAAGCGGAAATACCGGATAGGACAAGAGCCGAGAAACGGTTTCCAGGCCAGGCACATGATGAAATCACCATAAGCTGGCCGGAATCTCCCTTCAACGCCAACTAACACTTACAGCTCAACTTACCCCTCCATCTCCGAGATCTAATCAATCAAGCTCCAGCTCAATTCCGATCTCGATTGCAACATGTACTCTAAATTCTGGCCTCAAGGAGGCCTGCCGGGCATCCTGCACCACTTCGTACGGCCTTCTATTCTCCGCGCATTAAATGATCGTGTAACTGACCGAATCCAACATAGACAGAAACCCTCGTCACATTCGAATTCACAGCCTCTACAACCCCAAAGCCGAACTCCCTCCTCTTCGTCGGCGGCCTCGGCGATGGCCTCGCAACAACCTCCTACATGGCCGACCTCGCCGCCGCCCTAAGCCCAACGGACTGGTCGCTTTTCACGCTGAACCTTACCTCCTCATACAACTGCTGGGGCGTCGGCCATCTCGACCGCGACACAGACGAGATCGCGCAATGCCTGAACTACATCAAAGAATATAAGAGTGGAAAGTTCAGTGCCGCTGCAACGGGTTCGAACCGACCCGGGAGGATCGTGCTAATGGGCCACTCAACGGGCTCCCAATGCGTGCTACACTACCTCTCACGCCCGAACCCACACACAAGCCAAAAGGCCTTCGACGCCGGCCTCGAACACATCACACGGCCCTTCCTCAACGGCGCAATCATGCAAGCGCCCGTCTCCGACCGCGAGGCCATAAAGCTCGTTCTGAGCCAGGGGTGGCTCGGGAAGACCTCCGAACAAGTAACAGAGCTCTACAAGGAACTCGAAACGATCGCGAAGAACGCCGTCGCGGCGAACCCGGATCCGAAACACGATACCCTCCTCCCGATTCATCTTACTGGGCAGATTGGGTACCCGCCTACGGTTCCGCTCTCTGCACGCCGGTTCATGAGCCTTGTTAGCCCGGATTCTCCGGGGAGCCCGGGGGAGGATGATATGTTTAGTTCGGATTTGGGGAGCGAGCAGTTGGGGAGGACGTTTGGGATGATTAGGGAGAGGGGGCTTTTGGGGTATAAGTTGCTTGTGCTGATGTCTGGGGCGGATCAGTCGGTGCCGGAGTGGGTTGATAAGGAGAGTGTGTTGAGGAAGTGGAGGGGAGTTGTCGACGGGGAGAGGAAGGACATCGAGGAAGAGATTTGGGATGAGCGTAGTGGAATTGTCCCTGGGGCATCGCATGCGCTGAGTAATGATGATCAGGCGGAGCCGAGAAAGGATCTTGTACAGCGAGTTTTGAGGTATTTGAAAGGAGTCGAGGGAGTATGATCTTCTAATATATCATGAAGCTATAAACAAAAACCTCTATAGCTCTAGAAGTCTATCGTCTGTACATACACAAAAAAAGCGACGACTATAATGAGAGTTAAAAAAGAACGCCTTTTGTCTGTGTATCCTTGCTAAGCTTGATGTCCTTAATCAAGAACATCCAGCCAAGACACAAGGCCATGATAGCCGTGCCCGCAATCAGCATCTTGCTCTGAGTCTCGGCATAAGCGAGCGCAATAGCTTCTCGAACAGGCGAGCCAACTGGGTAGCTCAATTGAACATCAAGTGATTCGTAGATCGTCCTCCAATCAGCCTTGGTAGCCTCGGGGAGTAACCGTTTTAACGCCCCTGGTAAGGTATTCGTCCAGATAGCACCTGAGATGCTGCTTCCAACAGCACCACCCATAGATCCAAAAACGCCTAGGAAAGCAAGCGCCGAAGCAATGTTGTTGTGATCAGACGCGGCAGAGACAGCAACCTGCTGGCAGCTGATCATCGTGCTACCTCCAAATGCGATGAAGACCTGGCACATAATGAGGTAGCCCATAGACCAGCCAGGCTTGCGGAAGTAGATCATCAGGCCAACTCCCAGCATGTAGAGGGGTACTGCCCAGAGGAGCAGCCATCGGAATCGAGAAGTCTTTTTAATCATGAAGCCCACGGCTAAGAGCCAGATACCAGAGATCACGTTGAAGATGCTGCTGATGTAGCCGGCGGTCGAGATGCTCGTTCCGTAGACTACTTGAAGGTATGACGTGTAGTACTCGTTCCAGCAGTAGTATGCGATTTGGTATGAAGCGCCGAGGAGGCATGCTCCTAAGACTGTCCGTGACGCTAATAACTCCCACGGGAGGAAGGGGACGGGTGCAAGGAACCGCTCGGCTAGGACAAAGCCGATTAGGCAGGCGAGGCCAAGGACGAGCATGGTGGTAATATAGGGTGACTTCCACTCGTTTGCCGTCGAGCCAGCGATGGTAAACGGGAGAAGGAAAAGCACCAGTCCGCTCGCTAGGAGAAAGACTCCAAGGACTAAACTGTCAGTACACATGCAACTTGAGGTGAGAGAAGACTTACGGTCAAATTCGATAATGTAGTGGACGACACTCTGGGCAAAGGTCCTGTCGCTGTGTTCTTTCTCTTGCAGCAAACCCAACCGCTTCGCCTTGTAACGATTGTACTGTAAGAGACCAAACATAGGCAACGCAACGATGGGAAGTATAATGGCGAAACTGCCATATGCCCAACGCCAATTATAGGCATAGAAGCGCTCCGAAGCGGCCGACCCAGCAAATGCAGTGATGATATAGGGCGACGAGGTGAATGCGTAGGCAAGGCCTCGATCGCGCAGCGACGACGTATCGGCTGTTATAACATCCACACTGAAGATCATACCAGCAAAGCCGATGGTGTAGAATACTTGCGATGCGCAGTATGTTGTGATGCTGGTACACGTCGCGGATAGCACTAGCCCTAGTGTCGCAAATGCGATCATGATCAAGAACCCGATCGACCGATCCCAGATGTTCAGTATCTTCGCAAGCGGCATATACGTCGCTGATGACATGACGCTCGATACGATGTAGATGACGGGGATCAAGGAGTGCGATTCGAAGCCGCTGGTCACGAAGGCGGAGAGATTGCTGGTAATCGAAGATTGGAAGGCATTCACGAAGTACAGCAGAAACATCCTGTCCCATCATCGCGTCAATCATTGCAGTAGACCTTCAAGTACAGGCAGACTCACAAAATATACGCTGTCACCAGGGATTTCCTCGACCAGACCAATGTGATCGCTTCGGCCTGCTTGACTCCATCTTGGGGGCCCTCTGGAGTCCCAGGAGAGACATCCTGTGTTGCCGCGGGGTTCAGGTCATCCCCAAGCAGAGGGGTGTCTTCAGACAGCGAGGACTGGGAGCTGCTCAGAAACGCCGACATTGCGGCGCTGGCTGTATCCTCGCAGGTATTGACGGAGAACAAGCTTCTTGAGCAAGTTGCGCAAGTCAATCACCGCGGCAAGAATGAAGTCAAGACTCAAGAGCCATCGGATATGATCGGGGCAATGTCCACTCGAATTGGAGACACTTGCGGAGAAAAAAATTGGTGCAATAACCAAACTTCAGGCACTGCTGTAATGGTGCCATACATCATTACAGTACCTGTTTCTTTGCCCCACAAAAGTAAACATAATACAGACCCACCAGGCCGTAATCTACGTGGTTCTGAAGAGCTTGACGCCTCATTCCTTCACGCTCCCTAGACGGCTTCGTCAACAGCGGTTCAACCAGTGTTTGAGCGACACCAGCAGGACCCTCAGCCCATCTCGGATCCTCATCGCTCCCTGATCGCAGCTCGCCACACATGATGACCTTACGTAACGATTCCAGCCATTGCGGAGGCTTGCTCTACCAAACTCTCCTGGAAGTATTCTGCAAGCCTCCTGCTCCTCATGGCGGCCGAGGTCGCTTTCCACAAGTCTCCAGAAAGGCACCAGAGCCGATGGAGTTTCCTTCAAAAGACAGTGGACCGCCGTTTCTGCGGTGGATCTGCCAGATTCTAACGCAATGTCGATGAGAGATCGTCGTCAATAAATTGAGCGATATCCTGCGTCGGGAGTACTAAATAACTTGGCGACGACTGTCACTGGAAGGTTGCAAGCACAAGCTGCAGGCCACGACTCACCATGAAGCTTGTCCAGAATGTAGCGGGCTTTCCGCGCCTGCTGTTGGCCGGAAACCCCTCGAAACTCGACCTTGGCATGCTTGGGGTGGGCATACTCAGCGCAATTGCATCGGGCGTGCCTTTTCCTCTGATCGGTGTTATCTTCGGCCAGCTTCTCGACGACTTCAACTCGGCGACGTGCAGTGCGTCCAGCACATCCGAGTCCGATTCCGACTACCAAGGCAGCATCAACGACAAGATCTTGCTAATCGTGTACTTGGCGATCGCCCAGTTCGTGTTGATCTATGTGCACCTTTCGTTTTGGACTCTAAACGGCGCTCGTCTTGCGCAGCGACTGCGCGAAACCTATCTACAGAACTTACTGCGACAGGAACCTTCATTTTTCGACAACCTTCCCCCGGGAGAGGTTGCTTCTCGACTTAATAGCGACATCCAGACCATTCGCTCGGGCACATCCGAGAAAGTGGGCATCTGTCTTGCAAGCTTTTCCTTCTTCGTCACAGCCTATATCGTCGCTTTCATCAAGGATACCAAACTTGCGGGAATGCTAGTCTCGCTGATTCCGGCCTACTTCTTGATGTCATTTATTGGAAGTCATTATATCGAAAAATACTCTGGTCTCATGTCGAATTACGCCGCTACCGCTGCATCAATCGCATCGGAAGCTCTGTCCAACTTTGTCGTGGTGCAGGCGTTTGGCGCCAATGCTCGACTCGAAGAGAAGTTTTCCAAAGCCCTAAAGTCGTCGGAACATGAGGGTCTGAAGAAGGCTACGGCAGTCGGTATACAGTCTGGTGTCTTGTACTTCATCGCTTACTCTGCAAATGGCCTTGCATTCTGGGAAGGAAGTAGAAAGATCGCCCAAGCAGTCGCAGATGAGTCTAGCGGAACCACTGTTGGAGCTACTTTCACAGTCATATTTATCCTGGTCGAAGGTAAGCCAACTGAACCCTTGTCAGAAGACCTGCACTAACAAATATAGCCACTTTGCTTTTGAGTCAAGTTGCGCCTTTCCTTCACTTGTTTACAGCAGCAGTGGCTTCTTTCGAGAAATTGCGCGGAGACATTGACCGCGAACCATTGATTGATGGTACTACCGCTTCAGGTCTTCGCCTCACACAGGCAGAGGGCGGATTTGAGCTCAAGCATGTTTCGTTCAACTATCCCTCTAGACCAGAAGTCACTGTGCTTGATAAAGTCAGTCTTTCGATTCCCGCCAACAAGCACACAGCTATCGTCGGCCTTTCAGGAAGTGGCAAGTCAACCATTGCAGGTCTAGTCACAAGGTTATATGATCCAACAGAGGGACAAATATTCTTTGACGGTCATGACCTTCGAGAAATCAATACCCGTGACCTGAGAAGCTTCCTCAGTCTGGTTCAGCAGGAACCTTCCCTTCTCGACCGGTCTCTCCTCGAAAACATCGCACATGGCTTGATGAATTCCGGTGACCCGAACCATAACCATCTTAGACCGATCCTCTTGGGCTCTGCTCTTGCAGAGGTAGCAGGCGAAGTGAGAACCGGCCAGGGCTTGATACAAGTGGCAGAGAAGCATGGCCCTGAAGTTGTCGAAATCGTCATCTTGGTACAAGAAGCTGCTAGACTCGCTGACGCAGATGCTTTCATTTCTGCATTGCAGCACGGATATGGCACGGTTGTGGGATCCAGCGGACGTCTGATTAGTGGCGGCCAAAAGCAAAGAGTATCTCTTGCGCGGGCTCTTGTCAAGAACCCAGCAGTTCTCATACTTGACGAAGCAACGGCTTCTTTGGACTCAAGAAGTGAGCAGCGTATCCAACAGGCTATTTCGAACATTGCTAGTGGAAGGACCGTGATCACCATTGCTCATCGACTGTCAACCATTACTGGCGCCGACAATATTATCGTTATGCACAAGGGCCATATCGTCGAGCAAGGGGATCATTCGATGCTGATGGCGAAGAATGGTTCTTATGCAGAGCTGGTCAAACTGCAAACCCTCACTTCTACATCCGACAAGAACGAAACAGCCAGTCTTGATAGCACTAGCAAAACGCAGGCTTCCTCAACCGGAGACGAACTCGAGCCGAGCCCTTCAATTGACCTCGAAGATGGCGAGAAAAAGATGCCCTCAGCAAGCGAAACCCCTGTCGCCGACATTCCTGAAGAGGCGGACGAACCAGAAACGCCACCAAAATCACTATGGGCTCTCGTGAGAGGATACGCGCCAGCCCTGAGGCCACACCTGCTCTTCATCTTCGCCGCACTTCTTGGCTCGAGCATTGTCGGAGGAGCATTCTCTGGCGAGGCCGTGATTTTTGGAAATACTGTTGGAAGTCTGAACCCGTGCAATAGTGCCGATGATATTCGATCCAAAGGCGACTTCTTTGGGCTTATGTTCTTCGTTCTTGCAATCATTGAATTCTTTGCGAATGTGGCTAGTTGGGTGGGATTCGGATGGGTCTCCGAGAAAGTGGTATACACTGTCAGGGTCTTATCATTCCGGTCATTGTTAGAACAAGACTTACAGTGGCACCAATCCAAAGGCCGAACACCTCCTTTGCTACTCTCTTATATCACTAGGGATGGCAATGCCTTGGCTGGACTGAGTGGTTCTGTTATTGGGACACTATTCTCCATCACAGTCAACCTCATCGCAGCAATCATATTGACGCATATCATTGCCTGGAGAATCGCTTTGGTTTGCCTAGCTTTGGTACCACTCCTTCTGGGTGCCGGCCTTATGGAGCTCCATGTGCTTGGGAAGTTCGAGGAGCGTCACGAGAATGCATATACGAAGTCAGTCGACATTGGTGTCGAAGCAGTCACTTCTATTAAGACAATTGCTTCACTCTCCCTCGAAGAAGAAACACTAAAGACATATCAGCGATCTTTGAAGGGTCCTCGCAAGGAGACACTCACAGTCACATTACAAGCAAGTCTCTGGCAGGCAATGACATACTTCCTGGGCAACCTCGTCAACGCACTGGCATATTGGTGGGGATCTAAACAGATATTGGCAGGCAACTATACCCAGACACAGTTTCTGATAGTGGTTTTCTCCCTTCTTGTTAGCGCCCTGCTTTGGAGCCAAATGTTCGCCCTCGCACCAGAGCTCTCCAGCGCTCGAGCAGCGATGGCGAGATTACTCGGCCTCATCGAGATAGGGTCTGATAAGATGACAGGCCACGCACACCCAGTCTCTCCCACCACACCCTCTTCTATGGAAGAAAAATCCCTTGAAGCAGCTACCGAGCTAAACAGCGGCGCCTCAGCGGTCCACCTCCAAAACATCCACTTCTCCTACCCCGCTCGACCAGACATCAAAGTCCTCAACGGTCTAAACGTCAACATAAAACCCGGCCAATTCGCCGCCCTCGTCGGCCCCAGCGGCGCAGGAAAATCAACCGTCATCTCCCTAGTCGAACGTCTCTACACACCCCAAACAGGCTCTATTCTCATCGACGGCCGCGACATCACATCCCCAGACTGCTCCACAACTTTCCGCAGCTCCATCGCCCTGGTGCCCCAGGAATCCGTCCTCTTCGAGGGAACAATCAAGTTCAACATCGCCCTTGGCTCCCGACCAGGCCACGAAGCCTCCATGTCCGAAATCGAAGAAGCCTGCAGACTGGCCAACATCCACGATACCATCGCCGCCCTCCCGGACGGCTACGACACGCTCTGCGGGCCCAACGGGAACCAATTTTCCGGTGGGCAAAAGCAACGTCTCTCAATTGCGCGTGCGCTCGTCCGTAAACCCAAACTACTCATCCTGGACGAGTCAACCAGCGCTCTCGACGCGGAGTCTGAAAAGTTACTGCAGGATGGACTTGAAAAAGCCGCGCGGGGGATCACAGTCATTGCGATCGCGCATAGACTGCATACGATTCGCAAGGCGGACGTCATCTTCTTGATTGAGGGAGGTGTTTGTGTTGATGCGGGGAGTCATGATGAGTTGTTGGAGAGGTCAGAGAGCTATAGGGCTAATGTTTTCCACCAGACTGTTGCTACTTGAGTCTTCCTTTGGTTTCGTTTGATTTTTTTTTTCTTTCTCCCTCCGCTCGCAATCTTTGCATTAACTTCGTGAAAAATCTAGCTTGCAGGGACACACTTAGACTATAGTCAGTTAGTAATGGACAGTTGCCTTGTGTTCAGCCTAGCCCCTTCGTATTGACACGATATCTATAACGATACTTGTAGTAGCAACTTTCTGGATGTTCTACCCCTAGGGAAGCGACGCTAAATTGAAGTCCCAGTATTTTTTCACGAGCGTACATTCCGCATAAGTACCAGAGAACAGGCAAGGAAGGAGCGACCCTGGAACTGACCAAATACAGAAGCCGCAATGGGGTCCCCGCGCTCCTTCCACGTAGAGACAGTTTTGTATTTGAGGAAGGAGCAATCCCAGGAGCCGACCAAATCCGGAAGCAGCGACCGGGAACTGACCGGGAATGGAAGGTACGTACCTCGATCGCTCCTTCCCAAATGAGGAGACTACCGCTTTACGCGGTGAGGGAAGGTGCGACCCAGACGGACTCGCGGTGTTGTTGGATATGGAAGGAGCGATTGGTGCGCTTTCGTCCAGCACCGAATAAAGCCATACCTCGAGGGAGCTGGGTTTCGAATGAGTCCCCTGGTTTCATATACTGGAGAGGGCTAGTAGTTAAACCGCTGATTCAAATTTCATTGTTTCGAAAGCGAAAGACTATAGTATATATCATGATTACCACAGCCAACTCAAGTGAAGAGCAAGCAGCCCTAGATAAAGTCAAAAACAGTGTATGCTAAACCTGTACTATCGCAAATCCAGGGTAATCAACCCAGCACCAACACCTCTTCAAACCCTTGGACCAACTCCTCCGCCGTGTTCACTAACTCGTCTAGCACCGCATCCACAAACACAACCTCACTCTCACTACCCACAACACCGAAATGAAGTTTCCCATCACGCACAAACGAGACAACCTTAACCGGGTACGCGGCGTCGCCGTGCGGGTTCGCGATGTCGACTTTGCATTCGCCGCCGGCGAAGGGCATGGTATCAAAGTCTTCGTGGTCTTGGTGGTGGACCATCGAGTCGAAGAATGAAGGTCCGAACTCAGATCTAGATGTCGGGAGCCACTGTGTGCAGTTCTTCGCGATTCGCTCGAAGCCTAGGAAGTCGTGGGCGGCTGAGGCGGCGGATTGGGATTGGACGTAGTGGAGCAGGTCAGAGGGTGTCCAGGTATCCTGGAACGGGACGCGGACCGGGGTGATCTGGTAGGTTGGGCCGATGATGTTCTCGGTGTTTTCGATGTGTTCGAGGATGCGGCCGGAGGTGACGCTGCCGAAGGTGATATCTGTCTTGTTGAGACGGCGAGCGAGGAGCACGGCCCAGGAGGCCGTGAGGAGGGATGCCGTGGTGATTTCCTTGAAGGGCTGGGCGGGGATGGCGGTGGTAGCTTTGTGGTGGAAGACGGCTTTGTCGGAGGGGTTGTGTGGGTATGGCTTTCCGGGGAGAATGGAGAGGGAGGAGTTGGTGAGGAGATCGCGCCAGTAGGTGATTGCCTTTGCCTCGGCGGGTTTGTCGTGAATTTGGGAGATGTAGGAGGGGAATGGCTCATAAGATGTGATTGACTGGCCTGTGTAGAGAGTTTCAAGGTCACGGAGGAGACGCGGGAGAGAGATACCGTCATACTGGGCGTGAGAGAGGCGGAGGACCAAAGATTGTTGGCCGCTGGTAGTGTTTTCGAGGTGGAAGAATTTGAGGAATGGCGAGCCGAGTTCGAACGTCGATTCGATGTCTGCTGTGCAGAGCTCCGTGACGTATTGCTCTAGATCCTTGTCTGTTTGGTGCTTGATTATGGGCGCCTCAAGTGTGTCGAGCACAACCTGAAGGAAGGCCGACCCGTGCTCAATGAAAACAGTGCGTAGAATGTCGTGAGTCTTGACCAGGCTGTTGCATGCAATAAGCAGCTTCTCTCCGTCGAAATTCTTGTCAAAGTACAGCATAGTATATTGAATGGAGGTACGCGGTGTGTTGACGGTTGCTCTGACGTCCAGAGCCTGGGAATCTGTAACGGGGCATACATCTCGAATAGACCAACTGGGATCCGACAGTTTTGGCCGCACGCTCTCTGATAGAAATTCTTCCAAGTCAAGCCCACCTAGCGTGGAGAATCGCTTGTAAACTTGCGTCTTCTTCGCCTTTGGCGCCTGGCCCGCCTTGAGCTTTTTGGCGGCATCACCAAGGCGCATGTGCTGGAAGACGTCGGCGACCGACAAATTGTGGCCTTGGATACGAAGGTTGGACACCAACTTCATGGCCAGGACAGAGTCTCCACCGAGACGGAAGAAGTTGTCGTCGACATCAATTCGTTCCGTGTCGATTTTCAGGATGGACGCCCAAGCGGCTTGCAGTATACTCTCGTTGGTTGACAGCTTTGTTTGCACGCTGGTGCTCTTCCACGCCTCGTCGAAGCCTCCCCGAAGTTGAGCGAGTACTTGTCGAGGAATGTTTGACGCAACCTGGTTAAGTAAACTGTGGTCGGTTTGTTCCGACTTGATCGGGATCTTGTCAACAACAATGTACGAAGAGGGAGCCATATATGCCGGAAGGTTGTCTCGAATGAACTTGTCGAGTTTCTTGAGTGACAGAGCAAGGCTCACGGGGATATCTGATCTGATGGTCGTCTCGAAGCCTTGAATTTCATGCTTTTCGGAGACCAGGTTCACATTGCTGTCCTCCGAGGTCTGCTCCTCGATGAAGACGAGCAACTCTGGTTCTTCCGATGCCGCTTGGGCTACAGCTGCAGCCGCGAGAACCGTCGGTGGGAGCTGTCGATTGAGATGGGCTTCGAGATCTGCAATATCGACAGCATGCCCTTGAACCCCGATAACATTATCTTTTCGGCCGATGAAGATCAAGCTGCCATCCTCTCGTAGCTGAACCATGTCGCCAGTGGACTGCACTTTGCCATTGCGACCAGAAAAGTTGGAGCTTCCAGCTACAAGCCAGGCTGGCGAATCAATCGTCTCTCCTGAAAGCAAGTCGCCTTCGAGCCAGAGTTCGCCGACACAACCGATGGGCGACAATCGTGATGAGTTGCGCGGATCACAGAGCCACGGCACAATAGCACGAGGATAGCCCGATCCTTGCTTGATGCTCGCATCTGCGCGGGGCTTGCCAGATGCCTCGTCTAGGGACAATGGTGGGCTCTGGTTCCATTGCCAGATCTTGTTCAGTTCCGCTTCGGGGACACATGAGATCTCACTAATCCTCCTCGAAGGATCTTTGACCAACTGTGCGCATGCGGCCTCTACCTGCGCCAGGATCCGCTTCATCTGAGCAACTTCGACTAAGCTGACATCGAAACTAGCACAAATTCTGAAGCCACCCTTTCGGATACCACATCCGAGCATGACCGGGTAAGGGTTGAAATGTAGCGCTTCGCGGACAACGTCTCCGATCTCAAAGCCAAGTTCATCACCGACGTACTCAGGGTCGGGCTGGATGACCAAGCCTGTTCCGGTTTCGCAAGCGTGCTGAGCATCGTGGCTGACTTTTCTGATGTTCTGCATACCCATATGCTGGTACGGAGTCCGGGCCAACATGGCTTGCTGTACGCTCTGTAGGTAGGCCTCAACGGAGCTCGTTCTGTGAACATGTACCCGGACGGGAACTGTGGCGATCAATGGTCCGATAATGCCTTCAACACCTGGCAAGGCAATATCACGCCCCATGAGGGTCTCGCCAAACACGATGTCATCGCTTCCTGTGTATTGAGACGCAACCAAAGACCAAGCACCTCTAATCAGCGTTGCCATAGTGAAGGGCAATCCAGTACCCAGCTCGAGGTCTATCTGATGCTCAATCATGCCATTAGGTGTAGGTAAGAAGTCTCTCGATGGCAGGCGTGGGAATTGAGGTCCGACGGCGCCTCGCAGCTCGCGTCGCCAGAATTCTTGCATGGCTGTCTCGTCTGTTTCGCGCACATATCTGACAAACTCCCTCATCTGGGACTGCAGCTCAATAGGCTGCTTCCGTAGGGCGTTGCTGACCTGCTGAAGTACGATCGGCTCTGACCAGCCATCGTAGACAACATGGTGAATGGTCCAGACCATATATCGCTTGCCGTCGTCTGCGTTTTCAACAATAGCATATCGAGCAAGACTTTGACCAAGCTCCATCTTCTCACTTTTGTCGGTTTCAAGATATCGCGCCAAGTTGATGGAGTGTTTCCAGGAAATGTTCTCCTTTAGAACAACTTGCTGGAGGCCCGGTTCTGAGATCTGAGCAACTCGCGTGCGTAAGATAGGACTTGCTGCGACGACATCTTCCCATGCTTTCCTCCAGGTCTCCAAATCGATGTGCGAAGGGATGCACGCAACCCTTTGAGCAACGTATGCAACGACAGCTTTGAGGGAGAATGTGAACAATGACTCCTGGGTCGGCGTACATGGGTAAATATCTTCGACGGCTGTCGGCTCCGCTCCACAAGCGTGTGCCGCCTCTAGAGTGGCGCTGTCGACGGTCTGAGAAATCATCGAAAACGCCGGCGTTTCCTTTCTTGCTTCTGAATCGCACACTTGAACAACGCTGGCCATCTCTGATAGTACGGGGTTGTTGAATGTGTTGGTGACAGTGAGCTCTAAGCCATGAGCCCTAGAGATGGATACAAGCTTCATAGCCGTGACCGAGTCACCACCCAATGCGAAGAAGTTGTCGTCAGGCCGAATGGTTTCTGTCTCACGCTTCAGCGTTTCACCCCAAGCCGCCCGCAGGCGTTGCTCAAGCTCAGTCAGCTCCCCAGCATGGTTGCTGCTGTTGCTGCTTGTACCTTCAACCTGCCTCAAGTCTACCTTGGTACCAAATTCCCTTAGTCGCTTGCGGTCGGTCTTGCCTGAAATCAGAACAGGCATGTAGTTGACTGGTATATATGCAGTTGGGACCATGTATCGCGGCAGGACTGTTGCAACATCAGTATCAGCGTCGGATAGTGTTTTGCGTAGGCCTTCTGGGAGTTCTTCGGACTGTAGCTCGGTACTATCCTGTTTCTTCGAGGATTGGATTGAAACAAAGGCGACAAGGATGGCTTGGCCACCGGATTCCTTGGGCACAATGACCTCTGCAATAACATTGACATCTGAGGGCAGCCTGGCCCTGAGCTGACTTTCAATCTCACCGAGTTCGACACGTTGACCGCGCAATTTGACCTGGGTGTCCTTACGTCCGACAAACACAATGCCGCCAGAGCCATCAGGGTCGTATTTTCCAATATCTCCAGTTTTGTAGAGGCGACCACGACGACCAGCAAAGCCCTTGTGACCCGCGACGAGCCACTTGGGATCTTCGATAAAAGCGGCGGCCGTTTTCTCAGGATCGTTCAGATAGCCTTGACCGACTATTGGGCCTTCAACAAGCAATTCGCCTACAGCGCCAACTGGGACTAGTGATTCGTGGTCATTCGGATCAGTGATCCAGATGGCAGCTCCGTTGCCTTTACCGATAGAGATATAGTCTCTGCCAGTGGCGGCGTTGCCGTTCACTGTACATCCAATAGTGCATTCGCAGGGACCGTAGCCGATAATAATTCTTGCGAGTTTACCCCAGACATTACAGTCTCTCGCCGAGACAGCTTCTCCTCCAAGACCGAATCCTTCAAGCTGCGCGATAACGTCCTTGTCCAGAATTCGTCCGACTGATGGGGTAAGACCGGCATAGTTGACTCGCATGTTGCGTATGACTCCGTTAATATCGTTCATTCGGTCCTCGTCTGAAGGAATGCAAAGGCATCCACCGTTTCCTAGCGTTAGGAGCATGCTGTCAATACTGACGTCGAATGCATACGACGCAAAATCGAGAGTCCTAGAGTTCTCTGTGTAGCCCACCTCTTTCGCACGAGGAATGGCACTGCTCGTATACGTCTCATGAGAAAGTTTCACTCCTTTAGGAGTTCCCGTGCTGCCGGATGTGAAAATCATATACATTAGGGCCGACGAAGGCACCGGGCCCAGGTCTGGAAGATTCTGTAGTTTTGCAGGATTGGCAAATGTATCGGCTTCAACGACGAAAGGTGTGGTATTCGGCATGATCGATGTCGACAGATCATGCTGTTTGCGAGATGACAACATCATTTTTGCGCCGACCTGCTGCGCCATGTTTTGCAGCCGAGCAAGCGGAAGTGTTGGGTCCATGAGGACGAAGGTGGCTCCGGATTTCATCACGGCAAGGACGGCAACGATTGTCCATCTGGACTTCTCAAAGCAGACAGGGAGCACGTCGTGTAATTTAACGCCCAAGTCCTTCAGCGAAGTTGCTACGAGCGTAGAATACTGGTCGACTTGTTGGTACGTTAAGCTGCCGTCCCAGGAACAGATTGCCTCCTTATCCGGCGACCTGCGCGCTTGATCCGCTACCATCTCATGCATGCAGAACTTGTATGTCGGAGGCAGAACATGGTTCCAGCCCCAGATGCTGTCCAGGTCGAATTCTGTCGGGCGAAGGTGGAAATCTTGAATGAGGTCGTGGGAATTCGCAATGCACGATTTGAGAATGTCGACCAGCGCCTCGATGTGTCGTGTTACGGTATATGGCAGCACATTTTCGGCGTGCCACACTGGGCGGATTTCGAGACGCGGATTATCGAAGCGGACTTCCAGGTGAATGGCATCCTGGGCTCATCAGCTAGGCACTAGCATGCAAATAACCTTCAACTCACCTCGTCTTTCGCTTCAGAAGTTTGCGACAGCGATCCGGTGCTTAGGAGGAGGGAGGCCGGATTTGGCGCCGCGGTTTGATCCGATGTGACGGTCGAAAGGTGGTTAGCAATTGCTGATGCTGCATCTTCAACACTACTCTGCAGTCCGATCTTCAATTCGTCTATCGATAAAGTTCTCTTCACGAGTTCTGCCTTAGAGCCGCTTTCGCGGTTGTAAGCCCATTCGTATGTGACTTGACTACTCTCCTTCGTTCGCATAAGAGCGATGACCCAGGAAAGGAACAGTGTTTCCTCTTTCAAGCCAGTGGGGGTTGTCTGTTCGGGCGCAAGCCCGACAATTTTGTAAGGTCTGAAGCCGTCTGCATTGGGTCGGCCTTGGTCGAGGAACTCCTCGACTTGGATGGACCCCATTTTACCGGAGTCAGCCCAGGTCTCCTGGCCTTCAAATTCGCAGGTTTTCTGGCGATTCGCATAAATCAAAGCAGTGGAATCGGTGAATGCGCGTTAATATATGGAGTCGCAAGCTGCCAAGTGATGGCATCGGAGTCGACAAGCCATTGAGTGACCGAGATCGGGTCGCAGTGGGATGTGGACTCGGCCACACCCACACTACTTATGGGAGACGAGGAGGCGGGCATGTGGTGGAGTGTGGTTGTGGTGGATCTGAATATCATCTGCCATTTGATTCTCGCGTAAGACCTTGGGGGTCCCTCTTTAGATTACAGGATAGAGCTGTATTGTGCCGTAATGCAGTCTCAGGTCGCCAAGCTTCTTACTTGAGAAGGAACGATCGGCGCTGAAGAATCTTGGCAGGACACCGAGCTTGAGCCTTGAGCGCCTGGCGCTGGGCGAGTTTTCTTTCGAAACACCAGCAACAAGCAATTTCTTAGTTCTTGATGCAAAAGAGGGGGACTAGGCAGTGTACAGAACTACCCGCCATCGTGGTTCCTGAACCCTCGAATTTTCAGTGTGCCTGTCAAAAGCAGAGAGCACGCAATTGACTGACGGATGCAGAGTCTGCATGCGTCAACTGCAAGGCGAATGGCACAACCGCAATCCTGGCTGTTTACCCCCCACTCGATTTGCATCAGAGCTTGATGAAAGCTCACAAGCGAAGCCAGGATGCAGGCGGGAATGGGATGCAGGAACTTGAGCACTGACGAAAACTACAAGGTTCAGAGCCAAGGCGCCAGTAAAATTTCCGATCCACCCGCCGCATTTCGGAATCAATCTAATCTAATCAATCCCGCAGAATCTGTGACGAAGTTGAAGATCAAGAGATTTGACTCCGAGTCCCAGACCTCTTGGGCACGGAGACCATCTGCATTATTGATTTGCTAACCACAGAGGCCAAGTACCCTTCGAAAGTTCAGTTCAGGTGCCAGACTCCAGTTGCGTGTTTCGGACAGACTTAGCCGATTTCCGCATCGACAGTGGGGTGCGTGCAGAAGTGTGAAAATTCTTTCCTCGGGCTTCCACCCTTCCAGGTTAGCAACTCAGCTTCTGCAAAGTGCGGTTTATTCCGATTGTAGCTGCATAAGCGCCTGCGTTGCACCCAATAACATATCCTCGTCTTTCGACCATGGCTGATCGCCGTCTAATCAGATCAATCATCAGATAATTCCTCAAGGACCCAGTGCTGGACCCAGCGGTTACACCAGGGGAGGGTTACGTCTGTGGTTTGCGCTATCGCGATTTGGGCATGGCACGCGAAGAGCGTGGGCATCCACTGCCATCCAGAGGTGTAGATCGACGGTGGTAGAGTACCGCAATGATTGTTCTTCCTCGCTTCGAAGTGCGGGTTTTCTTTCGATGGGAGTGGGGGGTTTGTAACTTTGAGCTGGTCGCCCATTAACCAGCTTAATTCTTTGCTTTTTCCCTGGGTTGGACTTAACCATAGCGTGGGTACGCGATATTCTCTCAAAGGCCCGAAGGAGGGTCGTAAAGCCTTGAGCAGTGACTCACGATCAAGAGCATCGAGCACGTTGCTCAAAATAATCTTCCCACTGATCTAGAATTGGCACCAATTGCATGTCTTCATTCGCTGAACAACCAGCCGTTGAGCTCGGGTCCGCGACTTACCAGGAGCCTGGCTTGCCTTAGAAGAATGAGGAGAAACCCGGAAGTTCAACGTGCATGACATGATCAGCCCACGCTCGGAAGAAGCATGCATCACCATCTGTTCCAGGCCTGCAGAGAACGCATTTGGGCCGAGTGGAAATACAAGATGACCTGGACGCACCTACCGGTATACCAGGTAATACCACCCCATACCACGCTTGTAACGCTACTGTAATTTGTTTGTTCTGTACTGAAAGCATGAAATATAGAAATATCAGATTATCTCCCTATCAATCAGATAAGATAAACTGAGTTGCCCAATGCTCAAAACGTACGAAAGGAAATTATTCACCCCACCTCAAATACATATGATACGAGGAGCACAAAGTCGAATACAACTTGAAATCCACTAGCATCCTGCTTTAGCGAATGCATAAAGCCACCTGCAATTTAAGAACTAGGAAAGGATGGCATCATCCATACAGTTCTTTCTCAGAATCTAAGTCGCAAATCCTAGCAACCCTCTTTCCTCGCTAACAACCGCCTAAAACGATGTAGAAAAAGACAGCCCGTCATGATGTCGGGAATTCTTCCTCTACAGTAGGAAGTGCATACGACGTTCCGGAGTCTCACTCCTGCCCCATGGGCTCCGCCTGCTCCCATCCCTCCTCCGAGGCTCCGATCGTCGCGGTGGCACCCAGGTTGTCAAGACCGACGAAGACACCCGCCAGGAAACCTGAAAAGGCCGCTTTCTTCACGGCTCTTCTTGTTCGCGCCGCTGCCAAGAATTGCAGGTGGTCGCTTAGGCCACCCACCCTCTTTTCAATTCAAACTCAATCACCCCAAATTATGAGGGGGTAGACTATAGCTTGCTGAATTTTTGCAAGGATGGGATTCCGAAGTTGCCGCTCATTTACCGTAAGGTGTAGATGACTCTAGTACTGGCAGTGGGCAGTCGATACGTACAGTCAGGCTTGTGAGGAACTTCGGGGCGATATCGGAGGTGTGCGATCTTGGACTTGGGCGACAGATATCCACGGGTGCCAAGAGACGATTTCCTTTCTTGGGTTAGGACGGATGAACTTGGAATGCGTCTCATGGTCCTGGAGGATAAGAAACTTGAGGAATAGTGTAGGCCCGGTGCTCTGCGCAGAAGACCTACACGGTTTTATAATAAGTAGCCATGGTCTAATTTGTGTCCTGACAACCTGCGAGATCTCAATAGTTCGCGAGCTCGCCGTCCAAGCTGCTTTGCCAGACGCAGGGCACCATTCAGGATTGCGTTGGGAATTCGCATGGCAGTCTGCCAGGCATTAACCGAGCAGGTTCGTTCATCGTCATACGTTCATCCCCTATGGCGTGGAAGATAGTTCAAGACGACGCTTCAAGCTTGAGGCTGGAACGATTCATCCACGGATCCTCCTGTGGACACAATCTCTTCCAAGGAAAGTGTGACTGTGACCCTTAGGTGGCCGTGGGCCGCTCCTTCCGTTTACATTGGAAGATAGACACTGTGTGGAAGGTACGGATCCACGCCTGCATAGGAAGGAGCGGCCTGGCAGCAACATTCTTGGAAGGCGCGACGGGGGTCGTTCTTTCCTTTTATAGAAGTTTCTAAGTAACGGGTCGTTTAGGGAAGCCACGATGTAGACGAATGGATCGATATAGGTTGCGCTTTCTTCTTGACTTAAACAGTTTTCGAGTATGTAGAGTTGGGCCTGGCGAATGGAAACCACAGAATCGATCCTGTTCATATAGATCCTTGGGCTCATGATACTGACGCAGCGGGGTTCGTAGTTTTGAGCGCGTATAACAAGACCATGTCGGTTATGGCCCCGATAGGAGTTACATCAAATGAGGAAGGAAGCAGCGTCGACTAAATCCCCTGCTTGTGGAAGTGAGAGAACACATTGATAGCCTTTGCCATATTCCGTATCTTAATCCACGAAAGGTCTTCATATGCAAGGCATGCTGATGCAGTAAGGTGGACAGCAGGCTGAAATGGAATCTAGCGACCTGAGTTGGAAGCCACTAGGGGGTCAGCGAAACCTGCAAGTGCCCTTTTCAGATATTCCAATGCTTGGGACTGAAGCAGAAACTTGAGTATATGTAGTGTCTGCGGTGTAAGCCCTCACTGCAGCATACTGTTGTCTATTTCGCACACAGTATCCTTGTCTCTGCTCTCGAGCCTCTAGCGCTTTGCCGAGTTGCTCAAGCAACACCTGGGAGACTTAAATGCGTAACTGCGGGAGATTCTGCGCAATCAAGGGTTAGAAAACACATCCATAAACCCCAGCCCGGACAACGCCCCAACATCCCACTGATTGTCAAACGAGATGTCCGGATTCGAGAACGGCAGGATATCAGGCATAAGTTCCGGCGCAATAAAATGCATTGGTGATCCGGAACCTACATCTGGAAGTTCAAGGAGGGCTGAAGGCCCGACCTCGATGGGATCAACTGCTGTCGCTGCCGACGCGGTCGACGAAGAGGAGGCAGGCATTGACATGGCGAGGATCTTCGAGACGGATTCCGCGCATTGCGTGATGCAAATATTGGCTAGGTCCCAGCCGTCTTTTGCGGCTAACTGAAGCTTTGTCCAGAAGCGGTTGAGGTCCGTTCTGCATTTTTCGGCAATGGCCGGTTCAGGCGACTCAACGGTGCAGCGGAGGAGGATTATCACGGTTAGAATGAGGTGATGGGCCGTATCTATGATGCGATCATGTTAGAAGAGATTTGTTTGGTTGGAAAGGAAAAGGAGGGGGGCAGTACATGGGAGCCAAAATTCCTGGAGTTGTGTCTTGGTTAGACCACATATGTAGCTAACGATTTCCTGCGCGGATCTGCGTAACTTTCCGAGGTGGTATGAGATGTTGTCTCTGCGGTCGGCCACTGTGGAAACCGTTGCCGCCTAATCTTTGTTAGTTTTGCCTCAAAGTCAAATGGGGTTACGTACGTGCAATGCTACCCGCTTCAACAAAAGTCTCACGGAAAGGTAGCCCAAACGTAAACTGCTGCAACCCGGAATTCTTCTTCCATCGCCATCGTGAGGTCGTGCTTCGTCAGGCAGGCAGTCATCCCATGCGTCTAAGTCAAACTCTAGACGGCGGATCTGTTTCCAGATATCCTGTTGGTCAATGGTCAAGTTGTGCGCAAGCGGTAGGATGTCGCCAAGGATGAGGGTTAACCGGCATAAGCTCGAGAAGCAAACGAACGCTGTACTCCTCTTAGGATGACGCGGGCCTATATCAAGATCGGACACAGCAGGAACAGGAACGTCGTACTGGTCTTTGCGGATCATCGGTGGTGTACCGTGGGCAAAGCTTGACCTGAACACTAGGTTAGAGAGACCAAGACAAACTTTGGCAATACTGACCAGTAATCATGGATTAATACTGCCCACCATAGCCGCCTGCGGAGGTCTATCTCAATTGCTGGGCGTTTCCATCCAGAGGGATTGCGGTTGAGTCCCAGACTGAGGGCCAATGAAACTGCACGTCCAGTGTTGATTGCATTCAGCAGCACGGCATAAATGGGACGACCCACCAAGTCGAGAACCACCGCATAGAGTGTAGATATGCCTGCAACGAGAAAATCCTGCTGCAGCGCCTCGACAGCCAGGTTCCACACGAACAAGGAGTCTGGCGGCGGTGTTTTCCTGAGGGTCGGTGAATGGTTCCACAGTATCTGAGAGACAGCAAAGAAGTCGCAGATAAGGGTGGGGGAAACTTTGTCCTCGCGATACAGCTGAATAAACGAACTTTGATCAAACAGGGGGAATGCCGGGTGAATGTGCTCGAAGTACCTATATCACCGCATTAGCCAAAGTGTTCCATGATAGTACAGGTTTCGGGTAACCTGCAGATCAATCAGCTCATTGGCGCTTGACCTAAGAACCTGCATGAGAGTTTCCTTTTGCTGTTTGCCTGGGTTCTCAGTCATCGCCAGCCCTTCCCTGCGACGGGAAATCTTCATATACACCATGGGGTTATTATCCAGTGCGCCGCCCCCAATCCGTGAGGTGGAAGACATGTACCGCTCCAAAATCCGGATATCCTCCGAAATCACAGGGTTAGCAACCATGGAGAGTTCAGGCCTCGAGCGAGCCTGGTTCGGGCCACCATGATAATCAGATCCCACTAGATCGCGTCCATCGGTGGCCAATGGTTGCGGCTCGACATTGGACACTGGAATGTGCCGTGCTGTTCGCTGACTAGCTATGCGTCTTGCAGAGTGACTCGACGCCGACTGACTCTTCTGCAGTGAGCTAGGTGTATACTCGCATGAAACCTCGGAGAGGTTGCACAGCACACAGGGCCGATCTGGGGCGCCACCCGTGCATCGCCGCTTGAATCGACGGCATCTGTCACAGGCTGGCACCTTGTGAGAGCGGTAAGGACGCCGCTGCATTATGATTCAGGATTACTGATTTCGGTCATTTAGAGGAGATATGGGAGTTTGGTGTTGGCCATCCCGTTCGATTCCGGCGGAAATGCCGTTGAGAGGTTTCCCGGCGGGAACGGACCCGTGACCAGATTGTGGAAAACATAATGTCACATGGCTGCGTTTAAAGCAATATCAGAGCAGTTGGAGAATAGTAAAAGATGCTGCTGTTTTCTGGAGTCGAAGGGTTGAAGATAGCGACTAAGCTCAATTAGGCAACCAAAGAGCTTTTCCAACGGCACCGAGCTCTGGTCGCGTCTGAACGCGTCTTCCCGTCCGCAGCTCAGTAACATCAACTGAACACATCTTCGCTCACCCTATACCCTCTACGAAGCACTCGTTCAAACATCCTAATTACCATGGCTCCGCGAAGCGAAAAGACCGCCGAAATTCCAGATCAGCCGCCCGCCGCGACGGATCTCTATGACATCCTTGGTGTCAACCAAGATGCCACGCCAGAGCAGATCAAGTCGGCCTACAGAAAGCTGGCTTTGAAGCATCATCCCGGTATGTTACCTACAGTGATATCCATGTCTAAAATGGTAGTTATGCCCATCTAACAAATTAAAGACAAGGCCCCTGCTGAAGCTAGAGAGGAAGCGAACCAACAATTCCAGAAAATCGCATTCGCCTACGCAATCCTGTCCGATTCCCGACGACGGCAGCGTTTTGACAGTACCGGTAGCACCGCCGAAGCGGTCGACCTCGATGATGACTTTGACTGGGTGGACTTTTACAGGGAGCAATTCTCCGCAACGATCGACACGAACGCGCTCGAGAAGTTTAAAAAGGATTATCAGGGATCAGACGAGGAGGAGAGGGACGTGATCGCTGCTTTTGACACCTACAAGGGCGATCTAGACCGGGTTTACGAATCAGTGATGCTGTCCAATGTTCTCGACGACGACACTCGGTTCCGTGCGACAATCGACAAGGCCATTGCGGAGGAGAGGGTCGAAGCATATGAAAAGTACACAAAGGAGCCGGCGAAGAAAAGGGAGCAGCGGTTGAGACGAGCTCAAAAAGAGGCAAAGGAGGCCGAGAAGCTAGCGAAGAAGCTGGAGAAGGAGAAAGAGGGGAAGGAGTCAAAAGCGGGGGGGCGGAAGGGTAAGAAAGAAAGTACCAGCACTATGGACAACAGTGATTTGGCGGCTCTGATCCAGCAGCGACAGGCATCTCGTGCTGAGTCGTTCTTCGACCGGCTGGAAGCGAAGTATAACCCTTCTGGGAAAAAGCGGGTGGCAATCGATGAGCCACCGGAGGAGGCGTTCCAAGCGACTGCTGCGCGGCGGAGCTCGAAGAAGACGAAGTCCAAGACAAAGACATAGAACGCCGTGGCGTGGGGCAGCATGATTAATGAGAATTGGGGTATCATTGACTGTATTCTTTGGGATTGGCGTTTTGGGATAACTGTTGCATCTGCATTGTAGCTACATTAGGGCACTAAATAGAGAACAAGGGAAGAATGCGTACGCCTAGCATGTTCTTGTTACGCGGGATTTGCAGCGGGAGCTCTGGGTTAGGGGGGGGAGATTGATGCGACTGGTGATACAAATACCTCAAGAGCTCTCCGTACAGCCACACGCGCATCACACGACAGATCAAGAGACTCAGAATCCCCATTCAGCCCAGTCCAGGTGTCTGAGGATGCATTGATTGGAGATCTCCTGTGCGTCATTCCTTATGCATCGCAACTATTGATCGGCCAAGGAAAGGAGCTGCAGTGACACCTTCTGTCCAACAGTTGAGGCCACCTCTGGACGCTGGTCCGCTAATAACCTCCTTGAAGCTGATCTTCGCGAGCTAGCGAGCAAACGCAAGGAGCGATGGTAAATCATGAGTGGCCTCTCTGCTATACCCCGCATGCCGAGGGTTGAAAAGGCGAAGCAGAGCCCATCCTGTCCACACTGTGTCCTTGTGAGAGCTTCGCATCCCCGCGATGATTTAGGATGATTTAATCCTGCTGATCAAATCTGGAGTAAAGCTCCTCCGCCAGCTCCTCCGCTGCTTAATAGATTGTTGACTTTCCATCCCTTTCCCCAATAATGCTCACTCAAGCATCACTTCTTTACTAGTTAATTGCGACGGCGGCTTCTTCCTTGCCGAGCAGGGTAATTCTTGCCGTCAATCGACAGGGAACAAACATTGCCGCGGCTTTGACTCGACTGGCTTCACAGAGTTGACGTCGGCTCCGTCGAACCACTCCTGATCCTCGGGTGCAAAGGCTAAGCCCGACCAAAGCCACAGAAACAAAGGAACTCGGGCTCTCATCCATCGTGGCGACCGGGATTACCTTTCGAGTCTCGACGCCGGTCTAGATCGTCGTCGTTGACAACTTTGCACGTGGAGAAACCCTCTTTTCAGCTCACCAGCAGCCAAGCTACTTGTTTTAGTTCTACAGCCTAGCTGCTTGCCCAGACCTTGGGCATATAACAATATCTCCATCACCCCCCACCTTGCTGGACAGTCATCTGAATTCTAGGTAAAGAAGAGTTCCTCAGCTTTTGCTACAGTTGAACCGCCAACTGTGTGTTGCAGTGGAAACTAATCGTCATCCCCCAACAGCTCTCCACATTCCACACACTCCTACTTTCGCTGAGACCGGTTCCCCACCTATTACCATCAGCCGTGGGCGGCGCCACCCACAAAAATGCTGCCCGGCGGTAGACGAGCCGGGTCCCTGGCCGCTGCGCTTGAGGAAGAACGTCTCGAACTCGCTGCAGAGCAGCAACGCAGCCCCTCCGCGAGTCGCAACAGAAGCTCGGCCTACGCACCCCCAAGACGAAGTGTTCTCGATACCGCCACTACTCCGTCTCCCGGGTATATGGCCCCACGGCATGGTTCCATTGCGGGCATTGGTGTTGGCGTGACTCCGCCCGCTGGACGCGGCTACCCAGATACCTCTCTATCCTCAACGCCGGGGGCAAATGAGTCCACTGAAACACCATCTTCCTCGACCTCTACAACACCGTCGACTACTCCCGTCACGACTCCCAAGATACCGTACACCAACCTCAAAACCGCCCCACCCCCCCTCAAGCGTCCAGATCCGCCCACATCCAACAAGGGAAAGAGTGCTGATACGAAAAATAACCCCCCTGAAGCAAGACGGCCAAGTATTCGTTGGGACTCTGGAGTTGATATGCCACCAAGCGCAAATGGCTCGAGGCGCCTCGGCGGGCAGGGACAAGAAAAGGCGCCAAGAGCGCTCGGAAAGGGCGCGATGGCAGCGGTGATGTCAGGACTTGACCTCAAGGTTGGTTTGCCGAGTTTTTCCAGAGGACGGGATTCGAGTCGGAACAACTCAAAGAGGGGAGCATCTCTAGACTCGCACCTTCCCTCTGCTGCCCGTCGAGCACAATCCGGCTCGCCCGCTCGTCGTTTACCGAATTCCAACCTTCGCAGTTCCGTGCGCGAAACTCCCAAGCCGGCGGTTGATGATAAGAAAGAGAGTAAACCTGAACCGGTTGAAGAGAAGAGCCTTAACCCTCCCCCAGTTCGTCGCGGCTCCTCAGAAACGGATGCTAGAGCTTCTGCGTCTGGAGATGAGCGATTGTACGACAGTGACAATAACCGGTCTGAGACCAGCGACGAAGAAGAGCTGTCCTCGAGCGACGACGAAACTAGCTCTGAAAACACTAGTGAAGACGTAAAGCGAGGCCGAAAGAAAGTTTCCGATCGCGATTCTTCCAGCGGAGGGGATACAGCAGAGGATTCAAAACCTGCTTCAGACGAGACAGGTTTGTGAACCTCTCCCCTTGGTTCGTTCCCTTGCTGACCGACGGACTTGTAGACGCGGAACAACCTAAACACGACGGTCCAGAGTTGATACATTCTGGCAAGACAGGCCCGATGCCGAAGACTCCCGAGGTTCAACTGCAGACCAACTTTGATCCCCCTTCGGTTATCAACACACCCTTTGGCTCCGATGATGAGGCGGAGTTGAGCGATATCAAACGAGCTCAGCAGCTAAGCATTCAGATGTCAAGTGTTGACAACTCCGTCCGCAACCGATCCATACGCACTATTATTCGTGGGGACTACGCCAACTTACAAGAAGATGGCGAAGGAGGCCGACGGCGGCAACGAAAATATCTAGTTACCACAGACCTTAGCGAAGAATCTGTCTACGCGCTAGAGTGGACAATTGGAACCATCTTGCGTGATGGTGACACCATGTTTGCGGTTTTTGCCATGCATGAGGAAACCGGCACCCAAATTGGCGAAGGCGCCAAAGCAACGCAGGACGTTGCCGCGGTCGTGGGATCTCAGACGGCCGAAACTGCTCAGAAATCTCAGAACGAAGCCGCCAACCCGAACCTACCTCGAGCTCTTTTCAATCGCTTAGGGTCAGGGCCCGATAGCAGGCCCGGTTCAGTTGATGCCCGAGCAATGTCCAAGGCGGAAGCTGAACGGTCCCATGCTGTTCAGATTATCTCTCAAACTTGCGTTCGACTGCTGCGAAAAACGCTTCTACAGGTTCGGATTGCGGTGGAAGTTATCCACTGCAAGAGTCCTAAGCATATGATCACGGAAGCTGTGAGTTCCTCGTATGCTACGCACCAGTTTCACCTGACTAACCTCTTTCTAGATTGATGGGCTTGAGCCTACACTCGTTATCGTCGGGGCTAGAGGACGGAGCGCACTGAAAGGGTATGGATTCACCTACAACTCGAACGATTTTAGTCAGAAACTGACCCGCAATAGTGTCCTACTGGGATCGTTTTCCAACTATCTTGTCACACATTCTTCTGTCCCAGTTATGGTCGCACGGAAGAAGCTAAAGAAGAAGGCAAAGAACAAGACGCATGTCCGACTTTCAAACAATCTGACAGCCCCAAAGAAACTGTCAACGGCGAGGGTAGACTAGTTGATTGCTGCATTGCAGGGGCTATGACGACAATGATGATCTGGCTGGCGCATGAACGGGGCGGGATGGCTACTTATCTATTACACTCTCCTGATATGATTTTCTGAATTTGTATGATAATATTAAACTTATCACGAATGAGACGAATGACGAGAATCTCGTATTGTAGGTAGTTTGAACGTAACTACGTCCGATGATGCCAATGATATCACGTGTCTCCTCCAGTGCTCCGCCAAATTGACCAGCGGAACGACCGACAAGCCAACTCGATCCCCGACACTGAGCTCCCTCTTGCTTCTCGCCCTCTCTTGTCCCCCCCTCTCATTCTATCCGTCTCTTACCGGTGCTCCCATCCGGTCTTTCACAACCATGGCCGACATCATCGACCCCCGAATGACCTCCGTCCAGCCTCGCATCCGATACAATACAATCGGAGGCATCAACGGTCCCCTCGTCTTCCTCGACAATGTCCGTACCTCTCAATGAGGCGCTCCTTCAAGCTCTCAGTTATTCCAGCGCTCTCTACGATGACTCCTTGTCTGACTGTCTATTCAACTAGGTCAAATTCCCCCGCTACAACGAGATCGTCTCCTTGACCCTCCCCGATGGAACTGAACGGTCGGGTCAGGTGTTGGAAGCTAGAGGTATGCTTTTCTTGTGCCTACTACTTGGCGTATGAGATATTTTCATAGCTAACTCTAGCTCTTGATACCAGGAAGCCGAGCTATCGTCCAGGTGCGGAGTATCCTACGGTTGGAGCTGTTAAGCTTGTGATCTTAGCGGATAACTGACGTGCGGGTTTCGGGCATATACTAGGTGTTCGAAGGTACACCAGGAATTGATGTTAAGAAGGTACGATACCTGCTTGCAGAATCACTAGTATAGATTCCAACTGGGGGACTACTGACATCCCGCTGCTGGTCTAGACCAAAGTCGAGTTCACCAACCACAGCTTGAAGCTCGGTGTCTCTGAGGACATGCTGGGTCGTGTCTTCGATGGTTCCGGTCGCGCGATTGACAAGGGACCCAAGGTGCTAGCGGAGGACTACTTGGATATCAACGGTCAACCTATCAACCCGTACTCAAGAGTATGCACATCTGGCTCCCGTTATCCCGTACCACCGACGCTGACTTAGTGTCCTCCGCAGGTGTACCCCGAAGAAATGATCTCGACCGGTATCTCCGCTATCGACACGATGAACTCCATTGCCCGTGGGCAGAAGATCCCCATCTTCTCCGCCTCCGGTCTCCCCCACAACGAGATTGCGGCTCAGATTTGTCGCCAGGCTAGTCTGGTCAGCAAGCCGACGAAGGACGTCCACGACGGGCACGAGGAGAACTTCTCCATTGTCTTCGCTGCCATGGGTGTTAACATGGAGACAAGTCGATTCTTCACACGCGACTTCGAGGAGAACGGAAGTATGGAGCGAGTGACGCTCTTCCTGAACTTGGCCAACGACCCTACGTAAGTAACGTTTGTAAGCTTGCGCGGAGTTGTCACGGTGACTGACGAGCCATTTACAGCATTGAACGTATTATCACACCACGTCTAGCTTTGACCACAGCTGAATACTACGCCTACCAACTGGAGAAGCACGTTCTAGTCATCATGACTGATCTGTCAGCTTACTGTGACGCCCTTCGTGAAGTCTCGGCGGCCCGAGAAGAAGTGCCCGGTCGTCGTGGTTATCCCGGTTACATGTACACTGACTTGTCCACCATTTATGAACGTGCTGGACGAGTACAGGGCCGCAATGGGTCCATTACTCAGATTCCAATTCTGACCATGCCTAACGATGGTACACCAACACTATACCACTTGAGATTACTACGACTAACCTCGGGCTAGATATCACGCATCCCATCCCCGATTTGACTGGATACATTACGGAAGGACAGATCTTCGTTGATCGTGGTCTTGACAACAAGGGCATTTACCCCCCAATTAACGTCCTACCCTCTTTATCCCGTCTGATGAAGTCCGCCATCGGTGAGGGCCGCACTCGCAAAGACCACTCCGACGTATCCAACCAGCTCTACGCCAAGTACGCCATTGGACGAGACGCCGGTAAGATCCCATCCCCTATCCCTCCAGTTAGCTCCCTGTACTAACACATTATCTCCGAAAAAGCCGCCATGAAGGCCGTCGTCGGAGAAGAGGCCCTCTCCGCCGAGGATAAGCTCTCCCTCGAATTCCTCGACAAGTTCGAACGCACCTTTATCAACCAGTCCGCCTACGAGTCCCGCTCAATCTTCGAATCCCTCGACATCGCCTGGAACCTCCTCCGCATCTACCCCAAGGAGCTCCTCAACCGTATCCCCAAGCGCGTCCTTGACGAGTTCTACGCGCGCTCTGCGCGTAAGATCCCGAACAAGGATACCCGCGATAACACCGTGCCCGATCAGACGCAGGAGCAGACGGGGGACTTGATTGAAACTTAGATGGCCCGCTCTCGGGATTTGAAATGTTCAGTGAACTCATTTTGACTGATAGAGCCTACCTACTGAGAATTGTGGAATTTGAGGGGGGAGGTTGGACTGATTTGAATGAATGATCTTTCCATGTTTGGCGCGCTTGCCCTACCTACCTTATATCAGCTACAGTACCCCATTACTACTACTTGCTTGCCTACCTGCTTGTTGATTGATGTCGTCATACCATATTTGCGTCTTGAAGTCTGCTGTTCTTTTATTTTATCAAACGTTTACTATGGACATTCGAGTCACATTATCAGCTGTACATGCATTACAAAAGACAGAATCAGCCTGGATCTAGCTACTCATTCATTCTAGAGATCATTTCGAAGGCAAACCCCCGTGGCCAACCGGATATCTAGCTTAGCCAGGTGCGTCTCAATCCAACCCATTTGCTGCCGCAGAGCGACATGAAGATGCTAGAGCTAGAATGGCAGGGAATCCACTGTATTACGTTGCAATTCAATTCTACCCAACCATTTACATAACAAGACAAGACTCGCTTTTGGGAAATGTACTCTCAAAAATCCGAAATCGCATCTAACTGGTAAACAAGGTCCGAGCAAAAGTAGCGACGGAGTTGAATCCAATTTGGTACCCCTTTTCCCCTCTTCTAGCCTTTGACAAGGGCAAGCCCGTTTATAAGTCAATCCGAAAATCTATACAAATTCTACTTGGTAGGAAGAGATCTAGAACCGCAGATCCCAGCCGATTTGCGGCCCAAGCTTGGGAAGTGACTCGGCAACGCTCTCAACGTCCTTGTCACCTCTACCGCTGACAGTAAGGACGATATCCTTGCCCTTACCCAGGGACTTGGCAAGTTCAATGGCACCCCAGATAGCGTGCGATGACTCTAGGGCAGGGATGATTCCCTCTGTCTGCGCCATGGTGCGGAAGCCTGAGAGGGCCTGGGCATCTGTAGCGGCGATGAAGCATGCGCGGTCGCTGTCCTTCCAGCTGCTCAGCTCGGGGCCCACGGCGGGGTAGTCGAGACCGGCAGAGATAGAGTGGGTGTCGGAGATCTGACCGTGCTCGTCCTGCAGGACGTAGGTGCGGACGCCGTGGAGGACGCCCTTGGAGCCGCCGGAGAGGGTGGCGGAGTGGCGGTTTGTGTCAATACCATCGCCGCCGGCTTCGACACCGAGCAGTTTCACGGACAGGTCCTTGGAGAAGGGGTAGAAGCTGCCGACAGCATTGCTGCCGCCGCCGACGCAGGCAACTACGGCGTCGGGAAGCTTGCCGATTTGTTCTTGCAATTGCTGCTTGGTCTCGTCACCGATCACGGATTGGAAGGTACGCACGATTGTTGGGAAGGGGTGGGGGCCGATGGCAGAGCCGATGATGTAGTGAGTAGTGTCGAGATCGACGACCCAGGCGCGCATAGCCTCGTTCACGGCGTCTCGCAGGGTACGGCTACCGGCGTCAACAGCAACAACCGAAGCGCCGAGGAGCTTCATGCGGAAAACGTTCAGTGCCTGGCGGCGGACATCCTCTGCACCCATGTAGACAACACACTTCATACCGAACTTCGCACAGACGGTAGCAGTGGCGACACCGTGCTGGCCTGCGCCAGTCTCAGCAATAATCCTAGTTTTACCCAGGCGTCGGGCAAGAAGGATCTGGCCCAAAGCGTTGTTAATCTTGTGACTTCCAGTGTGGTTGAGATCTTCACGCTTCAACCAGATATTGGCACCACCGACGTGCTCGGTCAGGCGGCTTGCGAGATGAAGGCTGCTGGGCCGTCCCATGTAAGGATAGTATGAGCGGTACTCCTCCCAGAATGTGGGATCATTGAGAGCATGATCGAATCCACGCTCTAGTTCGGCCAAGCAGTCCATCAAGGACTCTGGGACATACTGGCCGCCGAACTCACCGAAGCGTGCAGGAGACGCAGCAGGATCTCCGGATCCATTCAAAGCTGCAAGCTGGTCTCCCAACCCAGGGCCAGAGGGTGTATCTTTCTCTGTGATGACGTCTGTTGGTTGCGACATTGGGGGCTGCTCGATCTTCAAAACGGGTTCTAGCACGTTAACCTCGCGAGTCAGAGCTCCTGCAGTATCCCTCTCCAGTCTGCGACCAGTGACACTCGACAGATAATCCTCCGCAGCCTGAGCTGCCTGGCCAGCAGGGGCTTCGCCCAGGACAGTGATGATCTGACTACCGATAACAACACCCTCGGAAAGTTCTTGAACGTTGAGAAAGTGCTCGCGGGTGCTAACACCGAATCCCAATGCCGTGGGGACGTTTCCAGAAAGCTTGTGTACGCGTGAAAGAAGCTCGGGAAGGTTGGAGCTGAGCTTTCCTGTGGCACCTGTGACACCCATTCTTGATACCACGTAGATGAACGAATCGGCGATCTTGCAGAGGAGCTTCATGCGGGACTCAGATGTGGCCGGAGCGATGAGGGGAACGTAGGACAGACTATCAGCTCATTGTTAGCATATGCGGAGTACCAAAAATCGGACGATGCATGGAGTCTGAACATACCCGTTGCTTGTGCAGAGATCTCGGAAGCGAACGGCCTCCTCCGGGGGAAGATCGACCATGATGAAGCCATTGACACCAACCTCCTTGCAGTCCTTGAGCATACGCTCCTCACCATAACGCAGCATCGGGTTATAGTATCCCATTAATAAGAGAGGCGCCTTGAGGCCGCGGTTTCTCGCTGAGCGAACCATCTCGAGCACGGAGGTGACGGTGACACCGTTGGCGAGCGCCTTGGTGTTGGCTTTTTGAATTGTCGGTCCATCGGCAATGGGGTCTGTGAAGGGAACACCGAGTTCAATGACGTCTGCAGTTATGCGGACATTGTTAGCACATAAAAATAGCTTCGAGAAAGAGGGACGCAAGAATTGCACTCAATTGAGCCAACTGACGAATCTGAGAGATAAGTGACTCACCGGCACCGCCATTCTCCAACCCAATGAGGACATCTACTGCTTCTTCAATGGTGGGAAATCCAGCAGTAACGTACGCGACTAGAGCGGCGCGCTTTTCCTGCTTCGCTTTGGCGAAGGTGGCTTTGATATGCTCCATGGTGGGAGGCGGGGGTGGGGAAGGAGGGGAAACAGGATATCTGGGGGGAAAGGAGGAAGGGAGGAGAGGAAGAGAGGGCAGGGGACTCGGAGAGGTTATAATCAAGGGAGAGAAAGAATGACTCAATAGCGTGACGACTGCAGCCGGAGAGGGGAGGAATGGAAGGGGCTCGCTGGGGCTTTGAGTCACCATCCCTTTGCAGCCCGCATCAATAATAAAAAACGTCCTTGCCGCGGTCACCTGACTGCGGGCGAGGTGGCGATAAGATAAGGTTCTTTTACCCCCACCGATACCGGCCCTAATTAACAGGGACTAAGGGACATGAGGAGCTTGCATAAGGTAAAAGTCAGATCACTATTATTATGATGGTAGTAAGATCAAGCATATAGTACTAGTCTACTATCCAGAAGAACACCTCGAACTTGGTAGAACCGCCAATTTGGCAGGATAAAACGATTAACAGCTAGTAGACAACGCCCAGCTATGCAGAGAGGAGGGTTCCCGACATGAGCACGCCCTGTCTGGCAACTCCAATATACGAGCAGAAACCACAAAGCATAAAGACAACAGAAAACAATAGCAGAAACAACCAAGGTATCGCAAGCCCAACAATGCGTTTTCACACTTTTGCAACCCAAAATATATCGATCCCAGAAGGGGTATCATATCCCAGACCTGCTAGATAGTAAGGAAAGACAGCAGCGCCAACCCATGCCAATGTTGTTGTACATATTTCGTAAAAGGAATGTTATCCCAATGCCCCGTGTATAATGCAAAATTTGAAGGAATGGACAACAGATCATGTATAATGCATCATGTCAACGTGCAACGCGAAAAAAAAATCCAGAAAATCGGGGGGGCATTAAGACGTGAGAGTAATTAAGGAGAGACGTGAATCGTTGCAAGTAATCATGAGGTAGAACCATAGCCGGATGAGAAGTCCTCGTATGCAAGACATTAGAACCGTGCGCCATGGTATCAAGTAAAGGAGTGACGTTGAAGTGTGAATGGACGCAAAAGATGCATGATATAATAACGCCTGGTGATGCAATGAATCAAAAAAAAAAGGCAAGGACAATGTCTCTTCAGTGTCCGTGAGGAGGTCCTGGGAGAGTGTAGTTCATCGGAGCCATGTAGTAGCTGCTGGGGTTCCCGCTGGCAGTTGAGGGTGGGGTAAGAGAGTTGACCTCCCAGGTCCGAGTGACGGGGGCTGTTTGTACGAGCTGACTTTGGTGACAGACGGCTGGGTAGGAATAATGCGCAGGCATCGTCGAGTATGGTTGGCTGACAGCAGGCAATATCGTTCGTACGGGCCCGTCGGCTTCAGTCAGAGGGGAATAAGCTGCAGGTACCATGCTAGGGTGGTAGCTGCTTGACGGTGTGCCCTCAGAGACAGACTGAGGAGAGGTTGCGTTCATCGCCTCAGTTCCAGAGTCTGATGCAGGAGCGGTACTCGGATAGTTAGACCCAATAGGAGTAGGCAATGCCCCAGCAGTGGATGAGTAGCTGGCAGACTAGTCGAGAACGTTAGCAAGGGTGGAAGAGCGGATGAGGCCGGAGCGGAAACTCACGTATTTCCCAATGATCTTTTTCAGGGCGTGGCTGAGGATTTTCCACGGGAAGACCTTGACATCCTTCTCAATGTTCCTCGGCTTTGGGGCGGGAAATCCCATGATGACTTTGAAGAATTCTTCACTATCTGCTTTGGATTTGGACACAGTAAGCGGGCGGAAACCCTCCAGGTTACGGCGGATGCGATTCTTCTCTTCCACGGTAAAGCGAACGCCAACAAGCGACTCGAGAAGGTAGATGGTATCAACACTCGTGACGAAACATTCGTCTTGGCCGTCCCAGTAGATACAGCTAATACAAATGCTGTTCGGGGCGCGCTCTTCAGGGGTCACGGGCTGGAAGTCCGTGTGGATTGTGCTGCCACTCTGCGCACGGGTGAATTGCACCAGACGGCGCTTGGCCTCTACTTCCTCGGGTGTCCAGTTCAATGCCATGTTGTCCAAGTCGCCATTGAGTTTGAGGACCGCCTTGGACGGATACATCGCATAGGGGTTGAAGGACTGGGTCTGAACCATAGTACTGGTGTGCTGGAGAGTGGAAGTCCGAATGAGAGTAGGGGCTGAGAATCGTGCTGGGGAGGATGGCTTGGGCTGGTACATGCCATGGGCAACTGTATATCCACTGGTCTTCTGCTCGTGTGGTACCGAAAGATACGACTGGCCCCACGAAGGAGTCATTGGAGATGGAGCGCGGATAGCTGGCTGTGAGTGTACTGGTGCAGTCGTGTACTGTGCAGGCTCCACCCTGGGTGAAGAGCTCGTGTGGTAAGGAGCATACCCACTCGCAGGAGGAAGGGGTTGGAGGTACGGCGAATACGATGGGGCATAGGTCGTTGGCTCTTCCTTTATTTGCACTGGGAGAGTCGAGGCTCGCTTGATCGGTCGGTTGAGGGAATCGGAAGAGAAGGAGGAGATGCGCCTTTTGCGGGTCTCGTCTGATGGCGATTGTTGCCCGGAATGCTCATATGTATAGACACCAACTTGGAGAGTCGCAGAAGGGCATTCGTTCTGACTGTCCATGGAGACTTGAAGAGGCACTGCCAGGGAAGGTGACCCAGTCGACATGAAGGCCGGAGTGTCGACTGAAAGGGCATACTGGAAACAAGAGTCCTGGAATCCCAGAAAGTGCGGGTTGCACTCGCACTTCTTTGAGCCAAAGACAATGTACAGTCCAATGTAGGCCGATGTGTGGAGGTCATAGGGAGACTGGATTTGCACAAAGACCCTCGTGCCTTCGGCCCCTCTCTGAGGCGAGTATGAAACAACTTCCGGCAGCTGACGGTGGTCCACGCTGATCATGGGAGACTGTTCGTCTTCGTAGGAGCTGGCGTATTCATGCTTCGGCATATATGGAACACAATCCGACATCTGACTCACATGGTCGGCCATTGGGGAGGGAACAAGAGGAGTCGACACATAGGGGTGATGACTGTAAGTAGAAAACGAGGCACCATCCTGCAGAGACTGGGTAGAATCACAATCTAAATAATCGTCAGCAACCGCATCCACGTGAGACAAAGAGTTGAACGAGGGGCGTGGTCTCGCCGGGGAACTCACCGAGCAAGGCCGCTTGTTGGGGTTTCTGGAAAGCGGACATAGGCAGAATGGGTTCAGACTTGGCCAAGAGGCCGTCTGAAAGCACGCTGAAAAATTGGGACTCCTCAGGATCCGAAAAATCCAATGTCTCGTCCAATATCAATGGCGATTGGAGATCCAAATCGAACTATGAAACAAAAAAAAATCTTAGTATGGACGAGTATAGTAAGGAGCTTCGAACGAGAATAGAGGGTGCCTGCCGGGAGCAAGACAGAGCAAGAATCACGATTTGAATCCCGACCGGGGAAGTTAGAGAGGAGAAACAGGATGCAGGCAATTGGGCATCAGCGGAGAAACAAAATGCGCGCATGAACTTACCAAAACACCGTGTGTCTTCGAGTAAGCCAGCTTGAAGGTGTTGCAGAACCTGCAACGAAACACAACAGCCGAAAAAAGCGAATGACAGGGAATTTATTCAGGGAAAACGAGAGACGCCGGAAAAGCCGCAGAGAGTTCTCCGAGACAAAACGAGTGACCAGACGAAGCGAGCGTCAGGCGCAGTAAAAAGGTGGAAATGACGATTGGAAATCGGCGGCCAGTGCCCAACGATTGAGATGGAAAATAGGTGTGGATGGTTGCAGGCCGAGGTCCGGACACAGCCACGCTGTCGATAGATAATTCTAAAGCACCTATAGGAGACCAATTTCCATCTGAAGGCGAAATATAGACTCTGGTCGTGGTCAGACCCGGTAGGCAGGAGTGGACGTCCGGGGCGGGGTCTCAGAAAACGAGCAGAATTATGAGCTGAACAGAGACAAAGAGTCTGAAATCGTTCTGTGGTCTTATTTTTCCCCTTCTTAAAGCGCAATAATGAGTTTCACTGCTGTTCCAGTCCACAAGATTCAAGACTGAATACGAGTCGGGTGATGAACTACCCGCCTTGTGAGCAAGAACCACCCAGAGGCCAGAGGCGAGGGAATCGGGTCGCTGCATGGACCGTCAGGACTTACCAGAGTTAATAAAGGATCAAGGCCCGTCACTGAGGATCTCAGAAAGCTAATATGCGAATACCTTGCGGATAGGAAGCGACTGACGAGACGGCCTACACGGAAAACAATGTCAACAACAAACGCCAAACCCTATATGACGACCATCGCAAGGGGGATTTTGACAAATGCGTGAGGGCCATCTGGCTCCAATCTTGCCCGAGGTCCCCGCCATTCAAGGCACGACTTCGGCAAAGCAAGGAGCGTTAAATGAAAGGAGATGCGAAGGGGAGCGGATGCAAGGCACCACCGCTGAGCCGTCAGTGGCAAATGGAAAAGAACTCTGTGCACCAACCTTAACGAACCAGAAAAAGGCACAATTTGGAGATCTTTTTCCAGTAGTCCTCAACCGAGACAGGGCTCCACGCCAATTAGGTCCAGATTGAACTTCGTAGAGGGCTGCCGACAGCAAGTAGAGTATTGGAAGGTTAAGCCAGCAAAAGCTCCACCCTTGCCAATAAGCTGAGACAATCGGAGGCTTGACAGGCGTAGCTGACGAGAAGAGACGCTGATGGTAAGTGGAAGCGCGATTCGGCGATCGTTTCAGTTGTACCGTCCACGGAACAAACGGGTTCCTCTACAGCGCAAGCCGAGAGTCAAAACAAACGCGCAGGTCCAGAAATCCACACCAATCAACAAAATGGTCGATGCAGGAAGATGTCGAGATAGTCGAATCTTCTTCGTCCTTGAGAGTTGAGACGTGGGGATCGTAAGCAAAAAGCAATAGCGAGGGTCGTTCAACGATAAGCGAGCGCGTTGATATGCGTATTGATTAGATATTAAAGGGTTCAAATCAGTATCCGTCGGGTCTTGTTCGAGTCCTTCCGAGATGTGAGACTGATTCCAGGTTGCTATTTCTTCTTCAGGTGTTGTTTGTGTTTCTCGAAAAGGAATTCCTTCTTGATCAACACCAAACGTAGCGAGTGTAATATTACTTCGATGCCAAACCAAGCGAGTGTAATAGCGAGCGAATGTAAGCGAATGTATAAAAAACGACGAGGGTATTCGAGATGATTCTTATGATGCCATAACAGGAGAGGTTATGGGAGAGGAGGGGAGGAAAGATGAGGAGAGAGGCAATGGTGAGGTTGGAGGAGTGGAAGGATTTAAGGTGACCAAAGCGAGTGTGACGGGCCCAAGTAGGTGGATGGATAAATTAGGAAAAGGAAAAAGAAAAGGCAGGGCGACAGAGGATCAGAGGATGCGCAGGATATAATTGTGATTCCCTATTTCGCACTAAGGCCGCAACAAAGTCGCAGCACTGGACGGGGTGTGGCGGGGGCTTCACTGGCAGGATGTGTAGGTAGGTAGTCGTGACTCGAGAGACGGACTCGACAGCTGCATCAGATAGGGTATTTTATTATTTCTGTGCTGCTGCTGTATAATTATCGGTCCTATAATTGCGAGATTTTTGATTACCTATTATTATTTATTTATTCTCCCAATAGCGAATTACCAGGCGCACTGCTGTTATTCTCCGCACCACTGGCAGCACACCCATGGCAGCGCATCGGCTCTGCACCCATGAAACGGTCACTGGGGGTTCCGAGGTTGAGGAGGCGCTTTTCTTTGAGCTCCATGATTCCATCTCGGATTCTCAGTTCAACGGCCGGTGGTGCCTCGTGAGGTCACGGGTGGACTCCAGTCATGCCCCGAACTTCGAAGGCGAGGAATTATCAGCATTACCCATCATCGCAGACTAAGGATTTATTCTTAGACGGATACAACTCCTACCAGCGACTAGGCCGTGAAGAGCCTAGGACAAATCGCCTGGCAGTTCTCCTCCAAAGTTCACACCGTTCAGGCGGTCCACGCCGCCCGGTGGTGGACCCTCTAGAGAATCCCAAATCAACCACTCGGACATGGAGAATGCGAGGCGGCTATTATTATCGTCGTCGTGCCAAATGTGAGATGAAGATGCTTCTTTTGGGCATCGACTTTGGCGTCTGCAAGACTAACAACCATCCCCAGTCATCGTCGTGGGTGAGCCTGTGAGGAGGGAGGCAGTGAATCTGGCGGCCTGAGGCCTACTAAATACTAGTACTCATCCATGAGTAACGGTCGAAACGTCCTGTAAGTTTGTCACTAGCTGCTTCGGGGGTCCCCTGCCATTGCAGGTTTTCCCCAGAAGAGTAGAGGTAGACGAGGCGTTGCCTCAACTCAGATGGTCTACCGTCTTCTCCCCTTTTTCCCTTCCCTATCAGCTGTGGCCGGATGATATCATGGGGGTCCCCGCGGATCCATGGCCGGGAGGGTCTCCTCAAAAGCCTGTTCAGGACCCATCGACTTTGCGACGGAGATGGACGACGGTGGTAGCCACACTCACTAAATAACGGAGCTCCAGGTTTGTCAACAATTAGCCGATTCTTAAGTAATTCTTTCCAATTTTCTGGAAGTGCGCCCATCATTCTTCAACCTTCGGCCCCGTTGGTTCAAGGGCTTTAGGAACTTGATCCGATCGAAGAAAAGTTCTGCTTTGGCCCCCCACTTGGCAGCGATGATTCTCAGGCCGCTCCTGAGCCCTCGCAGTCTCGCAGACTCCTCCCTTTCCCCTTTCAGTAATCACTCGGTTGGCGGCTGCCAACTTGAAACGGCTGCTCTCCATCGGGGTTCTTATTTTGGAGCCTTCAACCAGACTTGGCCAGGTTGGAGTCCGTTGGACGAGGGGTTCTTACCGTTTCAGGCTCCCTCCGAGCTTTTCCAGCCATGTTGAAACAAGATTCACCTTCGTTCGTCCCTCTCGTCCAATTCCTTCTCCTCGCGTGGTGCTAGTGGAGGCAGCGATCCCTAGAGAGAGCTCCCGATTTCCGAAGAGTCAAGGACAGCTTCTTCAAGAGTTCGACGGGGATTCTTCCGAATCTTCCCCCTCCGTTTCCGATTACTACAACGTGCAACATACTCCATCCTCGTAGTACCGTTCTTCCTAAAGAGCACCCCACCATGGATCTTGGTAAGTTGGGTAGCCAACTACGAACCTTTGACCGACTTCCCAGATGGTCTTCAAAATTCAAGGCTATTATTATCATGAGCAACGACTCAAGTCACTCAAGTCTCAACGAGACGTTGACAATCAAACACGAGCGTGCGACTTCTTCTCCGACCAGTCAGAATGTATAATGGCATGGTTCTGTTCTTGGAGCATGGCCTTGCATGGCATGCATCCCTGCCTCCCCACGCTGTGGCGGTGATTTGCGTCCCCCATTCATGATGGCACTCATCAGTCTGCCAGGTAAATCTGCAGGATGACAGACTCAAGGTCGCCTCACCAATGATGATTGCCGTCCAGCTTCTTCAGTCTTCATCACCCTCATCGTTCCGAGTTTTCCGATGCGAGCACTTGTTTTCGTACAAACTCCAAACTCTAGTTTTCTTCCTCCATACCAGATCGAGACGACGGTCGCTGAGCGGGGGATCTAAGATGCTAAACATAGCAAACCTTGCATTGGTTCCCACGCGATGCAAGGGCCGCTTGATTTCATTGGAGGCAGTCAGGTTGACTGTGGAGCGACCCCACCAACCTCCAATCGCTGGTGCATCTTCTGCTCCTTCGAATCCCCCGTCTCTCTTGGACCAGCGCTCATTCGCCCGGAACATGGCACGATGGCATTCGCCGAACAATCCTTCTGAATGACCGAGGCTAAGGTAGCACCTGGGGAGGTATGGTAGTACTGCAACGAAAGCCACGCTGCATTGTTACCGTACGAACTGTGGACTGATCCCAAGGTGGAGGGGTTGTCGTCCGCCATGATGATGAAGCTGAACAATACTGCCCTACTCCAGAGTCCAAACAGAGACCCGGATTAACAATCAAGGGCTGTACCCTACGGTAGCCTCTTCACTATCATTGCCAGGGTAATGTTTATTGAGAAACACTGGCCGATAGTCAGGCGGGACCTTCCATTTTCATTCGTCTCACCTGACCCAGGGCTCTTTATTATGCGTGTGAAGGAGTTGAAGTCAGAGAACGCCAACAGCTTATTCTTGATCTGAGGTTTCGAACCTTACGGTCGCGCGAATACGAGAAGGGGAAAAAAAAAAGAAACTTCCAAGTGGTCCACGGGATCTCTGCGCCTTCTCAACCAAAGATCTGGAGGAACCCTAAGGTAATTCGTGACAGAGCGTAATTCTCTCCAGTTGCTGTTCTACACTTGACCAAAATTAGATACGAGCTTCCCGAAGAAGCATCCAGCATATGTCTGCAAGGTTTGAGCGAGAGTGTGAAGAAAGTACCATGACCCTCGCAAGCTCAGGCCGCTCAAAGAGAACTTGAACAGCAGCCGAAGAGCCGCTTCTTCCGCGGTAGATGTAAGATGAAGCTGTGCTGTATCATGAGGCGGGCATAATATGATCCGCATTCCGCAGGTTCACAGGGTGGATAAGGTCCTAAGGACGACTTGGCCAAGTCAGGCCCGAATCGGCTGGGAGACCGATGGCATCATGAAAATCAGGGGATGACGGCGCCATGGCATGAAGTCTTGGAGAGTGAGGGGTAAAGAGGCACTAAACTAGATACTCAGCAAAACGACGCAGTTCCGTCGCGTATTGGGAGACTGTATTCGAAACAAACGACACATATGTGTACAAAAAGAGCTCGAGTTGAACCCTTCTTTGTGCCCAGAAGAAAACTCTCAACAATCGAGCGACTGCACTGAACCCGATTTTATGCCACGTCGGAGAATCCTCGGTCGACATCCACAGACCCTCAAGAGGCAGCACGCCCTGCACCGCCACAGGATTGTACATCATTCCCCCCGAATCCCACGAGCACGGTGCCAGTTTGCGGATCAGGTGTTCTAACCGCTGGACCCCGGAAATTATTATTATGCGCTTAGATGATGCATAAATCGACCGTCATATCCTGCTCGATATCATCGAGTGGTCGCAGTATGGCACCGTGTTTGGCAGAGTGTACAAGCCAACCTAAAAATATGACTTCTCCCGGCTCGCCTTCAAGCAAACGACGCAGCTGAGCACTCGCATACGAAGCATACGAAGCATTTGTCCATTGCAAGAACGATTGACCCAACAAGTTGGCAAATCGAGCGAGGACTCCTAGTGAGGTTACCTTAAGGTTACACATTACTGCCTCAGGATCTTCAACGCAAAGTCGTGAAGTAACCTCATCAATTTCAGCCCTCAACATCCGCATGTTGCTCAGCACAGGATGATCTCCAACCCAGCCTCTTAGCCTTCACACTAAGTCTGCAGTGGCGAAGGCTTGTCCAGACAGGCTTCGAAGCATTCTGTTTGAACCTCCTCGGACAACGTTCTTTTCTGCAGAATCACTGGACGCCCAGCTCACGGCGACGAGTCATGATTCCTTCGCTTGATCGGCATCCAAGTCCGAAGGAGAGAAATACCCGTTGCACCTTGCATCATCTGCACCGTGAGCACAGCCCACCTCACGTCCAGTCAGGGCAAGCTTTCCCTTTCTCCCTCGCGCCCTGCAGGGGTAGAGGCTCGAGGTAAGGCACACAGCACAGCAGTGTCCGTACGATGCTCATTTTTGTCCTTGATCCCCGACGGTGTTGTCCGGAGTACGTCTCGATCGCTCGTTATTCGTTCCCAGATGCACTTTATTATTATCGATCGACACGGAGATGGAGGGTTGGGACGCCTTGCAGACTCTTGCTCCTGCAATCCAGCTGATCGGTCAGCACGTTGTGTTCACAGTTTGACGGACTCTTCTCGACGGGGAGGGGAATCAGGGGATAGTAGTCCCGACAGTGATTCATCATGCCGATCATACTTAGGTAGGGAACGTCCTACGCCGGTCTTTGTGGCGGCAACTTGGTCAAAAACGAAAATCCGATGAACCTGTCACGGTGCGACCATGTATCCCGACTAATCGCGGCCTAGCTTCGCCATGAGCCAAGCTAGCAGTAGTGCTCTCATTTGACAGTTTATGGGGAAGGCTGAAATCCTCCTGATCCTTTTTTTCGACGTTGTATACTTCGAAAAGACGCCATCACGCATTTCTCAAAGAGAGATTTCTCGCGACACGGCATTCAACCTCCGCAATCATACTCAGGGGCACAGGCCGGCATGGGCAAGAGCGAGAAATAAAAATAAAACTTTCGATTCCCAATGATCAACCCAGGTTTTTGCTGTGCTCTGCCCTGGTTTCTTTTCTTTGCCTCGGCGACGGCGACGCTAATCCAAAACTGCCCGATTGTCTCACCAAAAGTGAAACACGGAACTCCGTTCTCTACTCAAACAAGAAACTGTCCTTGAAGCTGAAAAGAAGACGACTGGGTCAGCATGAACTTGTGTTCAGTTCAGCTATCCTAGCTTTTCCACCACCACGGTGCCACCGGTGTTGTCCGTCCAGCTACGACTTCGATTGCCGTCCAATCAATCGAATGAACCAACGTGCATCTCGTTGCTTAACCCAGAGCCTCGTCTCTGATTATTCGGTCGACTTTATTTATAGCTATCACGACCGGGTCATCAGAAGGCTGAAGCTCGGGAGCTTAAGCACTTTAACTTTCGCTAAATCGCGAGCCAACCAAATCCCAGGTATTCTCCCCGGTGAAGCCCTCTTTGACCGCGCGGCCCTTCCATGGTTCAAGGTTGACCCTTCAAGGGAAAGGCTAAAGAATACCTTGGTCGGTAGCGTGATGAGGTAAAATTGGACAGGAAAGGATATTCCTGCCTCTTTGGCACCTGCAGTCACCAGTCACCACACCACCACCCTTTATCCGACACCGTGGTCCACGACTCCATGATCCATAGATCTCCCGGGTGAGAAAATAGTAGTACGTAGAACCCGTTTTGAGTTTCGAGCTTCAGCTTGGGTTTGGTTATTTTTACTTCTCATCTCAGTGACACTAGTGGTAGTAGGAAATAGTTATTGGTTCATCGAATTTATCCGATCTCGACCCGTTTGGGGGATCCCCTGGTATACCTACCAATTTCCGAGGCTCTAATCTCGATGTATACCCGGCACCGCTCGGCAGCGGTATGCGCCATGCTCTCTAATTGAGGTAAATCTCTTCTAATTTCAATCGTATCGTTACTCTACGCCCTCGGGGTTGTAGTAAGTAGTATCTACTAGTCGTAGTCGATTACTGTTGCTTGATTAGCGGTAGATATATATCGCATCGCGGACAACGTGGACATTGGAGGCGCTCAACTTCCTTGGGTTTTCTTTACGAGTTGGACCTTTTCCGACCTAGTTCCAGGAGTCAAGGTCTGCTAGCCGCTCTCTTGACTCCAATCTGATAGCTTTTGTTCTGTTGATTGGTCTGTTCTGGTGCGGCGTTTTCTTGGTGCTGGAGATGGCGCTCGTGGGTGGTGGCAACGGCTTCATCTTTCATGATTCATAAGCCGCTTGACAATTGCACCTTTCTGCGATTTCAACAGTGAGAGGCAAATGGCCGACATGAGCAGGGCAGGCATGTTTGTTTCATTACATTCTCAAATGCTCTGATACAGGCTCTAATCTATAATATACAGTACAAAACGGCTTTCAAAATGGCGGCTGTTGAACATCGCAGGCTCGCAGCACCCCAACAAGCCCGCTGAGGGAAATACCCCTTTTCGTGGCGTACCTATGTGTTCAGAAAGGCCCCATTCTGTTCTCCTGTATGATAGGACCAGGGCAAGTGAAAGGTCGACTCAAGTGTGCGGTCACCGAAAATAAGAGAAACATAGCCAGTCAGAGACAGCAATACCACACGATCATCACTCCCACAGCTGGGTTTGCGAAGAAAACAAGGATTGAGCGGCCGCCATTTCTTCACCAGGAATCCGCCAGCAACGGTATCTTCGCTCAAGCCTCTGATGAGGGAGGTGTGCCTCTCGAGATTATTCGTCTGTTCCTGCCATGTCTCACATCTTCGTCTCAAAAGAGCAGGCGCTCCACGCTCTCTTGCGCAATAGGCCGGACGATGCCCGGATGGCTGCTTCAGAAAATCTCAGAGCTCTCCTGAACTGTTCGTCGATAGCACACTGGGAACAGTTTGCCCCAGAAGTGGTACATCCCCGGCCGTGCGGACTTCTTCGATGCGAGCCACCGTGCGAAATTACATTCCGTTCGATAAGGGTCCGTACTCCGTAAGTGGACGACCTGGAAGTGTTAGGAGGTGGGTCGGGAGCCAGGAGGAATTCGTGCGCTGCCGGGAGACTTACTTCATCATACCTCTGCAGGGCCGAGTAGTACTGCTCCGAGAGGCCGACTGCCTTCTTCGTCACCGTCTCCTTTTTGATCTTCTTTGCTGCCGCCAGGTAGATCCTTGTGAGTGTGCCCCGGTCCATGTCATTATGGTCGCCAACTAGAACTCCCCCAGGCATTCTCCAGCCATGGTTTTTGTAGATAACCTCGACTAAACGGGTAAGGATGTCGGCCTGCCATGTTACAAGGAGATCGCCGTAGAAGGCATGCATGTGACACTGCAGGGTTGTCACGTCGAGGTTGAGTTTGAAGCTCTCTGAGCATAGTTGCTTCACTTTGTTTTCGAGGAGTCGATTAGTCGTGGTCAATTCCCTCAATGCCGCGCAGTATTTCTAGATAACCATATTCAGGTCAGCATGACTCCAGCCGGAACCGAGATCCTCCACCGAGCATGAACACACCCTTAGCGAGGCTTCTTCTTGCTTTGCCTTTCTCCGAGTCGGCGTTATCTGCGAGCGATAGAAGGACATGCCAGGACCGAACCTCTCCACGACGTCGGCGCTCATGGTGGCGACCTTGGAGACAGTATCGTGCGGACGGAGACAATGAAGCAATGAATGGACTCGCTGTTCAATAAAATAAGGTAATAACTGCCGCGATTGCTAAAGAATGATGAAGATTCTCGAGGCGTGATCATATTGACTTGACCGAGCTGAATCGCGGTGGTGACATTGGGGCACACTACACATGCAAGGAAAGAGCGACTGGTCGGCGTGAGGAAAGAGCAAGCCATGTCAATACGTTTCTCAGACATCGAAGCTGACTTATTTCGCTATACAAGATAGGTCACGATGCATGCCCCGAACCTAGAGCTTACTCCCCGAAGACTTCCCGAATTCGAGCACCAGCTTTCCAAACTGTTTCCCTTCCTTCATGTCCTGGAACAGTCCGTCGAGGGCCGCTAGATCGCTCAGGTCGCTTTGCACGACTCGAGAGACTACAGGGCGGACCTTTTGTGCCTTGACGAAATCCACCATATCCTTGAACTCTTTGCGCGATCCCATTGTCGAGCCGCGAACATCGATGTTCTTCAGGACGGCCTGCATCAAGAAGGGCATAATGGGAGATACCGTCATTCCATAGATGGAGAGCACACCACCGGCCTGCGTGTTGTTAATAAAGACCTCAGAGAGCAAATCGAGATACAATTCTATCATACCTTGAGCAACCTGACCGACTTCTCAATGGAGTCGCCTCCCGCACCGTCGATAACGGCATCAAAGTTCTTTTTGCCCTTGGGAAGCAAGCCTAGAAGCTTCTTCTCCCATCCATCTTCCTTGTAGCTCACTCCTGCTTTGGCTCCCAGCTCGATGGATCTTTTGATCTTCTCCTCACTGGAGCTGGTCACATAGACGTCCGCACCCCGAGCAACAGCAAACTGCAGTGCAAACAGCGCAACACCCCCGCCAATGCCAGTGACCAACACTGCAGCTCCCTTGCCTGTGTTCCGCTCTCCGGCCTTGACGACTGTGGCTCTCCAAGCTGTCAGGCCTGCAAGAGGTAGAGCAGCTGCTTCCGCGTCCGAGAGATGTTCGGGAGCCTCTTCAGCCTCGGATTCTTCAATTGTGATATACTCCTGCAGAGTTCCTTTGTTATAGAACTTGGTCCCTCCCATGATCTTATAGCCTGCGGGATCCTCCGGTCCGTCCAGAGAGTCTTTCCAGCCGATACCAGGATTCAGAATGACACGCTTCCCTTGCCATCGTCCAGCGTTCGTCACACCGGGGCCTGCAGCAACGACAGTGCCGACTCCATCTGCGCCGAGAGGCACATCGAATGTCAACCCGGGATACAGGTGTTGTCGCAGAAAGACCTCGCGATGGTTGAGTGCCGCAGCTGATAGCTTTACCAATAGCTCCGAGCCCTGTGGGGTAGGTTGGGGCAGCGTCTTGAGGGCAAGGGGGTAGTAGACCTTGCCGGGCTTGCCTTCAGCTTTGCCGAGAAAAATTGCTTTCGACATGGTGGAGTGAAAGTGTCTATTGCTTCTTCCGGCACTGATCCGACGTCAACAGGAATATAAAGAGTGGCAATTGAGCTGGCGAGTAGATATTGGATTTGAAATAATATCACATCATCAAGAAGTCGCCGTGCGGGGATGGGATGCTTGCGGTTATCGATAACCGAGGCTGGCCGGCGACCGGACGGCGAAAACAACTCACAAGGCCTTCTACCTTGGTAGAAGCTTCAATTGCGCAAAGCACTCGAGCAACACTGCGATTGACTATGCACTTGCAGACCAATCCAAAGAGCCTTGGTCATGGACTCTCCGGATGTTGCTTGCCTCGGCCGACCGTCTGTTTCCCCACGCCACCTACAACGTTGTATACTCCGGAGCACACGGTGTTATCGATGATGCCGCACCAGAAATTGAAAACAGATAATGCCAGATTTGCCTTGGTTCTCCATCAGAATGCCGGGCGACAGCACCGAGGCTGATAGCACCGCTCTTGTTGGCACCAGTTCAAGCTTTCGGGCGCGCAACACAGATATGGCGCATGGGGATATTGACGACTGCTCGAGACGCAGAATTGCTGTCGCAATTCAATCTCAATCCTCTCGCTAATACAGCAATAGCGATAACTGGGATTGCAATGGTTGTGCCCTTGGTCTGAATAGCACCTCGCCGCACCGAATCGACTGCGTGGCTGGGGAGGACAGATGTCGGTGATGTCGGTACGCACTTCAGCGATGAACTCGCCTCGCTTGTATCCTGTGCGAAGCGGCTTGCCCTTCCAATACCAGCAGTATGGAAAGTCTTTGCTGGCTTTCGATTTTGAGGAGCAGAAAAGTGGCATGATTGACGAGACAAAACAGGGAAAGTCTAGCTGAGTCGACAGAGATACCCAGGAATTGAGTTGGACCTGCTAGGCGATAGCCTCGACCATCTCAAGTATTTATTTCGTTTGTTTTCGGGTTTGTCAAGATGCCATTTCCCTCCTCACACCTCGTCCCCGGCTCTGTACTACAGATAACAAGCATGGGACCCGTCTAGAATATTCGGCCGCCCACCTTGTGCGACGATTGGGTAGGGACATATTCGACAGGTGCCAGAGTATGGAAGGAAATGTTTCTCGACATCTCGCGAGGCAAACGCTGAAGCGAGAAGAGAGATCACATCCCACCGTCGGCTAGGCTCTTCCAGCGCTACCTTTCCCCCTGAGATGGTAAAATGCCTTGCACGTTGAGCAACCCTTACTTGGCGTATTCCGCATCTCAGATTCTACTCCCCCATGCCCGAAAACGCGCCCATGCACTACCCCGTCAAGGGATATCTAACAGGGCCGTCCTGGTCGCTGCAGATGCAATCCAAAATGTACTGGGACCACCTGCAACGCAACGTTGACCGCGGCGGTTCCAACAAGGCTTCAGGCTTCGTGGGCCCAACAAGTCCGGTTTGCAATTGAAAGGTAGCAAAGGAAATTAGACTGACGCCTGGCTACCTGCACATTGCAAGTGTACAGAGCGAGGCTGGGGTTGGATTGTGGGGGCAGTATGTTGAATGCATTCCAGACTCTCGCAGCCACGGATGATGCTGGATTATCCGGTTCTAGTACGAAGTGGCTGCAGGCTGTACTTCAACGGTTTCCCTCTTTCGAGATCCGAGTATCGCAGCCAGCCAGGATCACCAGTAAGCTGGCTCGATGGTTATGATCATATCACAAGTTGCTCATGGCCACGAGTGAAACAACTTGAAACTCCCAGTTGAATGCTGATATGACCATTTCTGCCGTACTATTGTAAGCTTCGAGTATGTAGTTCGAGAAGAAGCCATGATGGTCATTTCGACCCGAGTAAACAATTACCCGATCGGTCTTTGCTTTGTACCTCAATGCTCTTCACAAAAAAAAAAAAACAAGACAGCAGGACAAGCGACACGTCGAGACAGGAAGCGTTTGTCGTTTGCACCAGTGGTTGTGAAGCGTGGCATTACCGTCATCAAGGTCTGGCTGAGGACTCAGGCCACGCACTGTCCCAGGGCTCAGCAAAGCTCTGGTCTGGCCGACGCTCAAGACTCGTATAAAGTTCAAATTGAATAATCAAGAACTTTTCCTGATGCTGGATGGTGAAACACCGCTTGGTGCACCCTAAGAGGTTCATTATGGTTGGTGGTGCTCGCAAGGCACCTTTACCGAAGAAGGACTGGGCAGTTTGTGTGTGCGTCACGGTGTTCTGTGGCAGGTAATATTTAGATCGAACGTCATGTGTCCGGCTGGAAGCAGGCTCGCGATCAGTTGCCCTGCGGAGAGTATAATACGTGACGTCGACGGTACCCTCGCTGGTAATGCCACGGCCCCAGCTAATTCGCCGCAGCCTCTTCATTTTTCTCAGGAACTCTCGAGCCTCTCCAGATCTTCTTCTGATCTTGACTTGGATCGTCTAGCGTTATTCTTTCGTCTCGACTTTGACCTCATCCCTCCCGCTACCAGCGTCCAGCACATTTTGCTACACAAGGTACGTGAACTTGTCGTTTCTGCCTTTCCCCCTCCCTCCCTGCTCGCTGAATTCCCCCGGTTCCGTCCAGCTTGCGGACCTCTGCCCTTGTCCTTGTCATTCCCACACCCGTGAACTCGATTCGCTTCCAACAACTCTTGCGACACTGCTTCGTGGCAATTTCTCACCGTGAAATAGCTCAAACTCTTGCTACCTGCCTCTCCCTCCTGTCTCTTACCGATTTTTCGCTCCCATTTATTGTTACCTAGCAAACTATTCACGCCATAATGCCGACGCCACTCCCTTCGAGTTTCGCTTCGGCCGCCGCTGGCAACAACCCCGACTCTTCGAGCAGACGAGGCGATGGAACTACCAGTGGGGAATGGTACGCCGCCCTTGGCAATTCTGCTTTTGCTACTACGCTCCTCGCAGCTGCATCATAAAAACACAAATTTTCGTTGTCGACTAACCGCACTTTTTCAGGCCTCGCCCTCGCATGAACGGAGCAACACAAACCTTCCGCCGTCCCTCAGTTGCCACTAATCCTTCTCACACTCGAGAGCCGATGTCCGCTACGACTCCAACCGGCGGTGCCTATCCTTCGCACATGTCTTCAAATCTCTCCTCCAACGTGACACGCAACGGAGCGTTCACCGATACACGTTACTCAAAAGAACAGCTTCTCGATCTGTATAAGGCGCAGCGGGATACCGGGATTTTGACTAAGAATGTCACGGATTATTTTGTCGCCGATTGGAATCCGCATATTGAATCGCCCGCGGTGAATGGAGCTTGGGGGAAGCGGGACGACCACAAGGATAATCCATCTGGACCCGAGGTGTGCTGGGATCATGGTGGGCACATTGAGCCCTTGGGGTTGGTGGATATGACCGATGATGAGAAGGAGGTTTGTCTTTTTGCCCTTTCATTGGCAGCTTTTTAAATCCCACGGAGCTGTACTGAGTCTCTGTAGACATTTTCAATCTCGGTCAATTCCCCGCTGAAGCCGCCGCCAACAAATGCCTCCAAGGAAAACACTGGCACTGGCGGACCAGGACGCAGAACCTCGATTTCCTATTCCCAGGGCAATCCGAACCCTTACAATACCTCCTCACCCAGTTCCGTAAGACCCGGGCCTCGACGTCGCGAAACCGGTGACTCAACCACAAACCCCATGTCTCCCACGACTGGTGGCTCCCGCTTCTTCCGCGACGAGCCTAACACCGCGACACCACCTCCGTCACTCCTGCGCCGCAAAACCGATTTTCGAGATTCAACGTCCGTTTCCAAGTGGGAAGAGAAGGAAAAGGAATCGCAAGGTCGCGAAGCCGCAGAGGCTCCTTCTCCTTTTGGTTCTTTGAAGCGTAGCTCGACCAACCCGGTGGGGTTGCCCGGTGCAACCTCCCCGTGGCCACCAGCTTCGCAGAGTGCCAACTACTCGCCGATGGGAACTTTCGGAGCCTTCTCACTGGGAACTAGCAGTGCTGCACAGACTCCGACGACCGAAAAGAGACCTGGGTATGGCAGCTTGCGTGGGGAGAGTCGTCTGAAGGGACTGTTCTCTAAGGATAGCTTGGAGGATATTCCGTCCATCAAGGAGAAGCCGTCACTAAGCAATTTGGAACGTCTGGGGGAGAGCGAGGCTGAAAAGCGATCGCAGTCGCCGTGGGGTGAAACCTTTAAGACGCGCACTGGCCGCAGCGAAACGAACCCATTTTCGGACGAGCCTCGCAGTGGAAGTGCGGCTCTGGGAGGATCCCAGGACGTCAGCACGCCCTCTCATGCCTCAGATCAACTGGGCTTCTCTGCGTTTGGCATGACCTCTAGCATCCCTGGCTTCCGTGAATTGATGCAGAGCCACGAAAATTCGCGGAACCCGACCCCGAACATTCAAGGTCGCGAACCTACTAGCCCAACCAACACGAACCCCTACCAGAGCCCTCACCACGGTGATCGAGGCGACGTTGAGGACGTAGACACCGATGGCTCCGACATTCAGACCACAAATCACCCCGGGCTTAGTGGCTTACGCGACACGAGTGCATTTGGCTCTATCCGTCGTGTAGGATCTGGTATGGATCTGCCTTCTGCGGTTGATCGAAGCCAAGCTTCCAGCGTCGCAGGAAATCGAAGTTTCAGCAACTTAGGTGCTCTGGGTGGGCTTTCCTCTCTTAGTACCACCTCGGGATGGCCGTCGAGCGGAGCGGTTGGAACTCCTACCAAGGAAAGGTCTGCATTTGGGACTGGCTTCGGTGACCCGATCTTCGGCTCCATGGCTGACCTTCAGTCGCCGAGTCTATCCACGCTGGGCGGGGGTGGACTTTTCAGCCCTCATGCTGGAATTTCAGGAACAGGGAGCATTGGCCGCTCAAGCAAATTGGGATCTCTTTTCCCGCAGGCCATGCAGGAACAGATCCAGAGCGAGCAAAGGCAGGATCTGGGTAGTCTCGAGGAGACGCAGCAAACCGACATCCAAGCAGACATCCCTAGCCAACAGGCTCCTGCGACTACGTCTACATCTCATACGCCTGTTTCAGCTGTCGGTTCCATTCCAACTTCCATGGGTCTTGAAGGTCAACAGGGCCAGGCTCCTGGCAGCGCTGGTGGCTCCGTCCCTGCTGCTCAGCAACGAACCATGGTGATGCCAGATCGCATGCGCTGGATCTACCGCGACCCCCAGGGCAACATTCAGGGTCCTTGGACCGGACTGGAGATGCACGATTGGTTTAAGGCCGGCTTCTTTAGCCCGGATCTTCAGATTAGGAAGCTAGAAGACCCCGAGTTCGAGCCGCTGGCGCAACTGGTGCGACGCATTGGGAACTCACGCGAGCCATTCCTTGTTCCGCAGATTGGCGTTCCTCACGGACCTGAACCATCTGGAACCAACTGGGGAGCTGCCACTACAGGCAACGCGCAGCCTCCATTCCCTGGAAGTTTCCCTAGCTTTGGCACTACTCTGACTGCCGAGCAACAGAATGCCCTCGAGCGTAGGAAGCAAGAGGAGCAATATCTGATGGCTCGGCAGAAGGAGCACCTTGCCCAGCAGCAGGCTTTGATGAAGCAAATGACGTTTCCCAGCGGAGTTCCCCATGGAATTCACCCTCCCCAGCTCCAACACCATTCCAGTGCCCATAGCCTTCACAGTCAACCCAGCTTTGGCAGCATCACTTCACCAATAGGCTTTCAACCCTCCCCGATTCAAGGTCCCATGCAGCAACAACAACAGCAGCAGCAGCAGCAACAACAACAACATCAACAACATCAACCTTCCGGCTCTGGTTTTTTCGACGCTGCCGGCCCCTTGAGACCAAACCCTTTACCCAACGTTGGCCCTCAGATGATCGGAACTGATTTTTTAAACACCAGCCAAGACCAGCTCCCTACCCTTCTTGACCGCTTGAACGTGAACAATCCACGCGACCCTTTCGCATTTGGCAGCCCGACGTCTTTTTCCGCGCGCGACAACCTTTTTCAGAACGCGCAGGTAGCGTCCATGCTTCAAGACCGTGCGCGCCTGCAGCAGGAACAAGAGCAGTTCGACGCCACCCACGGCGATAACTTGTTTGATCAGCAGGCTCGCGAAGAAAGACTCCGTCAGTTTCATGCGCTGAGGGCCCAGGAAGGCGAGTTTGGTTTACGCACCGCCGAAGGGCTACCCACTCATCCGGCTGCCGCGCCGGCTCAGCCAGAAGGCCTTGAGCAGACTCTTGAGGAAGCTGCAACTTTGGTTGTCACCGAGGAGCCCGTCCTTACTCTGTCTCAGCAGGTTCAGAAGGCCGCTCAGGAGCAGGAGCACCAGGAACAGCAGAAGGCTCAAGCTCAGGTCTCCAGCGACGCTGCTTGGGCTATCCAAGACTCTGCCATGCCTCAGCCATTCCCGCCTCCACCTTCTGCCTCGCCCCTCCCTGCTCCAGCCGCACAGCGTAACCGCCAGAATGTTGCTGAATCCCTTGCTGCCAACTCGCGATCCCAGACCCAGACGCCCGTCGAGGCTCCCACCACCTCGATTGCGCCATGGGCCAAGGAAGTGAACGAGCTGCCCAAAGGACCCTCTCTGAAGGAGATCCAGGAAGCTGAAGCACGCAATGCGGCGGAGAGAGAAGAAATTGCAGCAGCCGCTCGCCGCGCTCAGCTACTTGCGGAACAGGAACGTCTCAGCCTGGTTCAGGCACAGCAAGCCCCTGGTCTCCCATCGTCCGCCAACTGGGCTAGCTCCGGGTCACCTGCAACCCCTACGTCTTCCGCTTCGGTCTGGGGCGCCAAGGGCGCAACTACAACCACTACTTCCACAAAGAAGACCCTAGCTCAGATTCAGAAGGAAGAGGAAGCCCGCAAGCAGCGCGCTGCTGCAGCTGCAGCGGCAGCAATCGCATCTCAGACCGCGGCAGCCCCTCCCCCTGCACCCTCTTCTGCTGGAAAGCGCTACGCAGATCTTGCTAGCAAAGTCTCTGCTGCTCCATCTCCTGTCAGCGCCGGCACCGGTGCCTGGACAACCGTTGGTGCGAGCGGCAAGGCCAAGGCACCCCTTGTTGCACCTACCGGACCCCGCTCGACCAGCGGACCAATTCCCATCGCCGCATCGCCAGTTCGTCCCAAGCCCGTGACTGCAGTTACCGCAGCCCCCCGAGCACTACCCGTCAACACCCCATCTGCGAACCCCAACCGCGCCATGGAGGAGTTCACCAAGTGGTCCAAAGTGACGTTGGGCAAGGGGCTTAACAGCAATATCAACGGTATGTTCCTCATTACTACTCACCTTAGTATTCCCTAATTCAAAACTAATCATCTCATTAGTCGACGACTTTGTCCAGCAACTCCTCCTACTCCCCGCTGAGGCAGAGATCATCTCCGATTCGGTCTACGCCAACTCTCAGACCCTCGACGGCCGCCGCTTCGCTGACGAGTTCATCCGCCGTCGCAAGCTCGCCGACAAGGGTATCGTCGAGTCCGTTTCCACCACTGCGCTTGAGCAGAATAATGGAGGTGGCTGGAGCGAGGTTGCAAAGAAGGGATCGTCGAATACCCCTCGTGAGGAGGACACCAGCAGTACTGCATTCAAGGTGGTTGCGCCTAGGAAGAAGGGAAAGCGGTGAATGGACCATGGACAGCACATTGATCACGGAATCTGAGCAATAAGCGATAAGGATGCTTTGACCAGGTGTGGTTGTGATTGAAGAGGTTGATTGGCTTTCTATAGGCTTTGGCATCTTGTATCTTTCTACTGTACTCTGTATGTAGTGTGAAATGGTGAAGTCTAGTCGTCTACTGTTTCTTTTCTTCTCTTAATGAGGCAGAGTAGCATCTTGCCTCAGACAATAAATGACCTTCAGGCTACTTTCTTGGTCACTGGGGAAAGAGCACCCTTCTGATCCAGCACCTCCTTCACAGTCCTTACTATCAGCTCAATGACTTGCGGGCCACGGGGTCCTCAAGCTACCATAGGGAATAAAACCAAAGCCAGCCCCCGAGCCCCAGAGCAATCTCACTCATTCAACTTGATCCTGTTACACAGTCCGAACCTACGCAGTTTCCCCAAACACCTTCCTCCCCCCAAACCACGTCTGCTCAACCCTCGCATCCAACAGACTTTCACCACCATCCTCCCACTCCATCTCTACAACCACAAAATCCGCCTTTTTCCCCACCTCCAACGATCCCACGACATCATCCGCAAAACACGAATACGCCGCCCCTAACGTCGCCCCCTGCACCGCCTGAGCAAGCTCCAACTTGAACCCCTCATTCACCGTCTCCGTCGACTCCGGCTCCCTCGCAGACCGCCTCGTCGTCGCCGTATACAGATTCCGGAACGGAAGATGCGGAGCTGTCGGCGAGTCCGTACCGATCGCGAGCTTCGCACCTTTCTCGAGGAACTCGCGGTATGCGAAGGCGCGCGCTATGCGCTCAGGACCGAGGAGGCGCGGCCACGCGCGTAGGATTGCTGGGTCCGCGTGTACGGGTTGGATACTTGCTGTTATGCCTAGGGCCGCGAGGCGGGTTGCGTCCGTAGGCGATGTGACTTCGAGATGTTCGATGCGGTGTCGTTTACAGGTGCCGTCTGTTGGGGCGACGGTTTCGAGCGTGTCGATTGCGAGGCGGACCGCTGCGTCGCCGATTGCGTGCAGCGCGCATTGCAGACCCGCGGCGTCGGCGTGGTGGACCGCTGCGCGGAGGAAGGCAGGATCCCAGAGGGGCGAGGCGTTTATCGAGGTCTCAGTGTTGTGTGAGTAGGGTTCCAGGAGCGCGGCCGTGCATGCGTCGACGACGCCATCGCAGATGAGCTTGATCCCAGCGATGCGGAAGTCCGGGGAGGTGGTCTTGTTGTATTTCTTGTGCAGCTCGATCGCGCGATCAACCTGGCGGATGACTGCCTCCTCCGTTGCCGCGGGCGTGATGATCCAATGCATCGCCAGCCGAATGGGTACGTCCTCGCCGGTCTCGCGCAGGTCACAGGCCACTTCCCAGATATTCTCGTCCGTCGCCATCTCCACCATCCCCGTGTACCCGGCCGCATTATACGCCCGTACCGCATCCCGCACGAACCCCCGTTTCTCCTCAGCCGTGGCAACCTTGGCAACATGCGGCCAGACAATCGTCACAGCCGCACTCTCACTCAGCAACCCCGACGGAATCCCCGCCTCATCGCGGGAGATCGAGCCACCCTCTGGATCCGGCGTGGACGCCGTAACGCCGAGATCGGCGAGCGCGGCGGAGTTGCACCATGCGCTATGTAGGTCCTTGGCGTCGATGAAGATGGGTCGCGGGTCGAGGTCGTCGAGCATGGACGCTAGCGCCTTGTTGTCGGTCATGCTGTGCATCCAGCCGCTGCAGAAGAGGCGCGGGGCATTGGGGCGCGCGGCGGCGCCAGCCCGGATCGTGCTACGGATATCTGAGAGCGATTTGCAGGGGCTCAGGTCGATTTTTGAGAGCGAGGCGCCGAAAAGGAGGAGATGCATGTGCCTGTATACATGATTAGTCTCTGGGTGTTTTCCAAGTGGGTAGACATGGTAAGGGAAGGTAAGGGAAGGAAGTGGTAGATACCCACCCGTCTATAAACCCTGGCAACACCCGTCGACCAGCAAGGTTGACCTGCTCATCGGCCGCCGGCGCATCTTGCTGGGAACCGACGTAGATGACGCGATCCTCTTCAATGACGAGACTTGTAGCCGTTGGCTGTGCTGAAGAGGTGATGATGCCGTTGTGGAAGAGAGTCTTCATGCCGAGGATATGGATGTAGATTTGGGCACGGCGGGGGTAGAGGAAGGAATTGGAGTCGAGTTGGAGAATCCGAGAAATCCAAGCTGTTTATCAGATTGTACTAGTATGGGGGGTGGTGGGGGTATTTATAGTTCTCTCCACTCTAGACGCCCTAGGGCGTCCATGCCCAGCGAGCTGGATCCGGGTCGTGTGTTCCAGTGAGGTCTTTCAGTTTGCCTCAAGATGAGGTGCTACAGACGATTGCTTAGGAAATGATGCTTCATGTTTTTGAATGAAGCCAAGGCATTACCACCCAGCTCTCGTTGGCATGGCCAGTGCTTCTAGAACCCCGTTGCAGTGGCAAGCAAGCTACCTTTCGTATAGATTATATAGATTGTATAAATCCAAAGCATTGAAGGCGCAAGAATGGTTAAATTCGGGTAATCGGTTGATTACAAGCACGCGGTGAATTGGCCCTGAATCTGAGACTCCGGTCATGATGCTATAACTATACGCAACTGGATAGGCTTCTAAATCGAAGAAGTTTGGTATGTTCGTAGTTTCATATATTAAAAAGCATACGTACAAACCACCTAATCATCACATCGTGGTCCCGCTCCTGTAGATACTGGAGCTGTCTATGCTGCGCCTGGGCTGACCAACATGTTCAAAAAGGAAAAAAAAAA